>JAQQSY010000099.1:0-50580 GCA_028646535.1 Procyon lotor
CTTGTCTATCCGAAGATGTTTTTGCTATGCTACAATATTCAAATGATAGTTTGGCTGGATTTAAAAGTATAGGTTCCATGCTCTTTTCTTCAATACTGTAAAAATATTTCTTCATTTTTTGCATCTAGTTTTGCTGTTGAGAAGAATACTGTTAATATGATTCTTGTTCCTCAGCTGTTAATATACTCTTTTTCTCTGTAGGTTTTTAGATTTTCCTCTTTGTACGAGTTGTTTTTAAACTTCATGATAATGTGTGTAGGTGTTCGTTTTTCCTCATCTCTATAGTTTGTCCATCACTCTTTCCATCTTAGATCTTTCATAATTTCTTTTTAAATTTTAGGGATTTATCTTCATCATACTCAAGACAAGGATAAGACAAGAATAACCACTATCACCATTGCTGTTTATCATGGTACTCGCTAACCCTATAAGGAAAGGAATAAGAGATGTAAGGATTGAGGGTGACTGGGTGGCTCAGTCAGTTAAGTATCTGCATTTGATTCAGGTCATGATCCCGGGGTCCTAGGATCAAGCCCCATGTTGGGCTCACCGACTGGCAGGGAGTCTGCTTCTCCCTCTCCCTCTACGGCTCCCCCTACTTGTGCACATGCTCCCCCCCCCCCCAAATAAATAAATAAATAAATAAATAAATAAATAAAATCTTTAATTAAAAAAAAAGAGATGTTAGGTTTGGAGGAGAAAAGAGAAAACCACTATTGTTAGCTGAAGAGATGATCATCTATCTAGAAAGACCATCATAACCAAGAGACAAACTTTTAGAACTAGTACAAGAGTTTGGCAGGGTTGTTAGAAGATAAATTCACAAATATTATTAGAATGTTTCAGTAACATCAATGACCGACTCAAAACTACGATAGAAAGTAAGATGCCCTTTACAATGTCAACGGGATCTATGAAGCAAATAAGAATAAACTTATCTAAGAACATGCCAGAATTCCATGGAGAAAATTTTAAAACTCTAATAATAAAGGATATGGAATATGATCTCAATAGATAGAGAGCTATCCCCTGCTTAGCTGGGCCAAAGTAATCTATAATGATATCAGTCCTTCTCAAAGCATTCTATAAATTCAATGAAACACCAATAAAAATTCCAGTTTGTATTTTTTTGGAAGAACTTGATAAACTTATTCTAAAATTTTAAGATATACTATAAGAAATAATAATGAAAACTTATCAGTGTTAGTACAAGAACAGACAAGGAGACCAATGAAATACAATGGAATTTAAAGACAGCTCCATGTATATAAATTAGGTATTTCTATTTTTAAAAAAAAGGATACCACGAATAAAATTAACAGATGCCAGATTAGGAGAAGAAATTTATATTGAGTAAAATTGATAATGTCTAGAATTTTACATGTAGAAAATATAAAAAATTCCTAGTCAACAAGAAAATGACAGCAACCCCACTAGAGAAATTTGCAAAAGAATAAAGAGTCATTTTAGAGAAGAGGAAATCCGGAAGGTTAACAAGCCAATGAAGAGTATGTATTACTATGTATTAGTATTAGCAATGTAGAACAAAACCACAATGAGCTATCACTATACCTATTAGGTCAGCAAAAATTGGGAAGCTCGATGGTGCCATATTTGGTGGTGAAATGGAAAACCATGAAGCTGGTGGTGAAATGGAAAACCTTGAAGCTGGTGGGAGTCCTGGAAATTCGTGGTTGTATTTTGTCAGCTTAAATATATGCATACATAGTAATTCTACCTCTGGGCATATAACCCACCAAAGCATTCATGTCTGTAAAGTGATGCATCAAACTATTCATCAATGCTTTGATTGTGGAGGGAGAAGTTGGAGATAATCTGGTTAAGTAAAATGCCGTGTTTGCATTCCCTGGGCTCCTTTGAAGACATCAGAAGAGACTGATGGAATGTCTACACAGCAGTGCAGATGGACCTTAAACATGCTGCTGAATGACAAACTCAGGAACAGTGCAAGTGTTTAGAAATCAACACCACAGACATGAATAAAAAAAAATCTGTGAATGCAAAAACAGCACACATTTTGTAAGAACGGGTACAAATATCCACAAATAAAAGGACTAACAACAACCAGATGAAAATACCTGCTTTGACTGGTATGTGATGGAGTTGAGTGGTGACCAGAGAAAGACGACGCATGGAAGATGTGGGTAGGGAATGAATGAATGAGGGAATGAATGAATGAATGAATGAGGGAATTGAAGAATAAGAGAGAGACCCATGGTGATAAAATGCCATGGCTGAAAAGGATGATGAAGGCCCACACGGAAAGGGGAAAATAAGGCCTAGTCTGGATGACGGCATAGTGAGTATAAGTAGATAGATGCTGAATGAACAAATGAATGAAGTCTGTGATAAATCCTTTTTGCAAAGCTAAGGATTCTTTTGCAGTACGAATCAGTGCTCTTTACTGAATTATTTTAGGAGTTTTTATTTTGATATATGAAAGTTTTAAAGAAATGTGAGCACACCTAAATTTGAGACATCTGGAGGCATTAAAAGAACATTTACTCCTATTTCTGGAAGTATTGCGTCCACATGGACACCTCCTTCCCTTTTGAACTGCACCATACAGCTTGGCTTTGGATTCTCAGCAACAGAAAATGTCTTCCCAACAAATATTGGATATTTAGACCAGGTCTTGGTTCCCAAATACCTGCTTCTATGTGGTCATTGATATCCAGAGTCTTTTCCAGAAGCGCTGAGCTAGAATCTGGTTCCCGAGCTTCAGAGCTGGCAGAAGCCACAGGGCTTAGAGCTGGGCATGACGGTGGGCTTACCTCCTGACATTTTTTAACCTGCTGATCTGTCAACACGACTCTAGATTTGTCTTCTTCCTCCCTTCTTCCCAGACGACAGAGAATTATCCCAGATTTTCCATTGATCTGTTCTAGGTTTTAAACATGGCTGACATTTACCTTTCATTGACTTCAACTTAACAATTATCTGTCAGTGTGATTCTTTAAAGCTCTGGCTCTGGTAAGATGAACTTGGGTCTGACAGCCAGCCAGTCACCTAATAGCCCCGTGACACTGGGCCAATTAAATTTCCTGAGCATTTGTTTTTCTGAACCATATGGATAGAAGTTTCCTCACAGAGTTGTGGTAACTCAATCAGATAATGTAGTCAAGGCTTCACATAGAGCTTGGTGCCTAGAAAGTAGTTTTACTATGATTGCTTTGTGGAAATTATTATGCAAGGCCATGAGGAGAGACCAAGATAAGTAAGAAAAACTTCTTAATTTCATGGAACTTGGAGAAATAGGACAAAACACAGAACAATGTGAGGCAGGACCAGTGAGGTCGCACATCCTCCTAAGAACCCCGTGAGACATTCAGAGAACTGCTTCTTTGTTTTATAAACAAGGAAACAGAGACTTAGAGTTACATGACTTGGTGAGGAGGACACGGCCAGTGAGTAGCACAGCCTCGCTGGGAACCCACCCCTCCTATGACTGAGTCAGGTTGGATGGATGTGCCTTGGTTTCCGGTGGACAGAGTTCTGTCAGAGGGCTCTGAAGGAATGTGGGGGGCAGAGCAGCAAGGGGGCCTGTGCTAGGGGGCCGTAGTCAGGGGGTCAAATGATTGGGTCACTGGGGCCCGAGCATGTGGATTCAGACACGCAGTGGCAGAAAGCTTCCAAACTGGGAGTCTGTGGCCTAACGCCCATAGGCTACAAGGTGGTGAGCCTCACTACCTTTCCTTTGAGAAGCTTCGTGCTAGCAGGTGGGTGGGTACTAGGAAGGAGGCCCTGTACATATTGTATCGTTAAAGAGCATGGCTGTCTTCTCCTCTCTTCCCTGAGAGTTGGCCTCTTTCTCCATGGTCGTATGGACCGCTGGAACCAGTGTCCCCCATATTTAAGCATGACTGAGCCTTGCCATTTTGGTAGTGGCTGGGGGAGGGACTATTGTGTTTCAAAATGGAATAAACAGAAAAGCAGTATTAAAAGAATGAAGAGGTTGTTTAGTGAGGCTTGAAGAGACTACAGGTGTTTCCTCCTGGTGCGTTGAGAACCAGTGACCCCTGGGAATTGCATTTCCCGTTGAGCAGGGCCCATGGCGGACCGAGTCCTGCTGACATGCCTGTGGTAGAGAAGCCTGGGTGGGCACCCCAGGAAACCTAGAGTGGTCCGGGGGTCTTCTGGGCTCATCCCGGGGGTGGGGGGGCCCGAGGCTTGACACGCGTGCTCACCGCTCACAACCACAGACACGCTCACCCCCCCCCCCCACGCGCGTCACGCCGCACTGGGGGCCGCGTCTGGGGGCCCACGGCCTTCCGTGCTGAGCTGTTGTTCAGATCCAGCCGGCTGGCTCCGTGAGTCCGGCGGCGTGTAGCCGGGGGGCCGCCGCGGGTGCACACAGTGGGGGGACAGGCCGCCTTGCTCAAGAAAAAGTGCGCCCGTGCCTGAGGTGGGAGGATGTGATGACGCGGTGGCCCCGCGCAGCGGGAACTCGGGCCTTTAAAAAGCTGAGGAAACAGCCTCTGAGCAAAGCCGGGGCTACACTGGAGGAAAGCACACCCAGGTCTCACACTCAAGAAGCCAAACTGTCTGCTTCAAAGAGAAAAGGCAACATCCTGTCACAGGCCATGCTCTGGCAAAAACGTAAGTGGTTGGGCCGCGGCCGGCAGAGCCCTGTGAGCGCAGGTAGGCGCCGGGAGCTCCCGGCGAGCCTGGGACTTGGCGGGGAGGATGTGGTCGTGATGGAGGCCACCGGGGTCCCGGGCTGCAGCCGGGGGCAGCGCAGGGGCGAGGCGGGCGGCGGCGCCCGGTGGGGAAACCAGCCTGTCAGAGGTGATGCTAAGTTTCCAGGCTGGAGGGGAACGAGCTCGCGTTCCAAGGTGGGACAGCTCATCGCGTCTCCGCGGTGAGGCATGAATCACCCCGGGGGGAGGAAAGGCCAGCTCGTGATTCACACGATGAAAAGCCAAATGTGACATCGGTTTGGGGCCGAGAGGGGAAAGCCGTGGGGTCCTTTCCATGACTGGCTTTATTTTTCACAAACAGCTGCTCTTGAACGCGTGGTTCCATTCCTCGGGCCTGTTTCTGTCTGGGCTGCTTGGGCTCCTGCCGAAGGCACGAATGGCCTGGGACCGCGGGGAAGCCTGGCTTTGCAGGCTTGTCTCCGCTCGCTCCACTGCCCGGCCTCTTGTCATTCTTCTCCGTGCTCTGCGGCGGGGCCGGTGTGTCCCCTTATCTTTAACCTTCGTGTTTATCCCTGGGGTTGGACGGAACGACTGTGAACTTTATTTTCCATTATGTGGGATCAAACAGAGATTCGTGTTATTAATAATTGAAATCGTACAGAGAGTATCTACAACATTCCTTTCTTGAAATAACAAAGTCAACTCAACAGCCTCACGAGAATTGAACCTTTTGGGGGCTCGGTTCGGGACTTCCTCAAGAAAGAAATATTACCAGAAAATTGCTCCGTCTTTTCAAAGGCGCTGCTTACGTCTTCAGAATGCCTTTTACTGAATTTATGCACACCCTGCTTCAAGCAAACGTAATATGAGAAAATCTAGATTTACAGCAAAGATAAATTGGGGAGTGTTTATTTTACAGAAAGATAGTCTCTTGGGGGCCTTCAAGTTCTGAAAATATACTTCCACTGATTAAAACATAACTTACAGCCACTTTATCACCAACTCATTGTTTCCTTGATTTCTTGTGTAAATTCTCTGGAATTAAGCTTGTTAATATATAATTCGGAGGAGCGATTTCAAAATTTCTCTGACTGTGAAGCCTCATTGTTTGATACTGGCAAGATGCAATTTTTTTTTTTCCATAAATAGAGATGAACTTTAATTTGGGCTTGAGAGCTATGGAATCCTTCCAAGAGAATCAGAGATATGCTAATATGGGCAGTGTGCACAGCCACCCGAAGGATAGAGGAGCAGTAGCCAGCCCCGGGGAGAGCTATATGGCTGAAGGCAGGTGGGCACTCACGTCTTTACTGGAAGCCGCTGAGTGTCCAAATGCTCCTACCCTTAGAGCTGAATTGGTGGGGTTTTATGTGAGCTCTTGAGGAACTTTTGCCTTGGTTCCTACCTATTCAGAGCAAGTCACTTTCCTTTTCATTTTTAATTAAAAAAAAAAAAAATCTTTAGGTTTCGCGTGTGTAAAATGGGGTAAAAATTATACCCATTCCTCAGAGCTACCCTTACTTTCCACCGAAATGGTATGGATGGCTTTGGTTTTGCCTCAACATCTGAGATACGGGATGCGTTCTCGCCTTTGTGAGCTACCAGATTCCCCACCCTTGGTTACTCACTACATTCTTCCTTCCATAATTCCTTTGAAGAGAGTAGCAGGTTTTTGTTTTTTTTTTTCAAAGGAGATGCTGGAGGCATGTTTCCTGCTCACACCCTGGAGGTCAGTTGGGTCCAACAAAACTCCATCTTTGGGGAGACTGTGTTGTAAGCTTATCTGTGGGATAACTGGGGTGATGGTTCTACATGCTTAGATGCACATAGTCAAAATTCTCTTTAATTGTCCTTTGGCACCTTAAAGGAAATTAGGAAAGGCCCCAGGCACTGGACCCATCATCCCCTTATCCAGGATCCAAAGAAAACCATTGTCCACGGGCACTGAGGCGACCTGGGTGCCCAGATCCTGTGGGGCACCAGTAAAAACAGGGCAGCATTGTCAGCCCACTTATAATCACCTGATGGAAGGGCACAGTTTGAAATCAGACGCCAAGAGTGCTGAAAAGGCACTTTCTTTTTTCAGAAAACACCCTCGGGCCATGATCTGAAATGACTGTACTATGGTGTTCTGGAAAGGGTTAAGAAAACATCCACTTTGTAAATGCTGCCTCCTCCCTACCTGGCCCATGATCCCTGCTTGTGGACTAAATGTGAACACTGACTTTGTTTTGGATCAGCTCAGTCCTGCTGGCACACAGAAGTGGAAATCTGCGAGCACCAGTCATGGTTCTGAGCTTTGCTTCACTGGCCAGTTAGATAAAGAAGTCACTCGGCCGGCAGGTTCTCCTTCTGGGTTCTGGACTTGGTCCTGCAGGCCCCGCGTGGATGTGAAGGCACAGCCACTCCAACCAGAGGCCCTTGTTCAGGCCAACCCGTCACAGTGCAGTAGAAACGGCAGGAGCGCTGCGCTGAGACATGTCTGGGGCAGAAAGCTAGCTATGCAGCTTAATCGCTCAACCTTCGCAGATTCTGAAAAATCTGCAAAATGGGGTTTTCATGCCTGCCTTACAAGGTCTTATTGGGAGCAAAAGTAGGGAATGTAGGTAGTGTCATCAAGTGTCAGGATAGTGGTGAGGGAGCACCTTCCATTGGCCAGCACGTCCCCTGTGCCCATCTGGAGGGATCAGGGTTCTGCTAACTTCCTTCTGGTCTATCCTTTTCCAAACACTTTGATTAGAATAGTCAAAAAGGCATGATCAAAATATTCTTGAGTGATAGGATCTTTCAAACAGTTTTCCAAGGGTCTAAATCGGGGGTCTGCAGACCACGGTCCGAGTGCCAAATTGGCCCCATCACCCGTTTTTGCAAAGAAAATTTTATTGGAACTTGGCCTTATCTCTTTGTTCACATATTGCCCGGCGCTGTTTTTGCTACATCGGACGCATTGAGTAGGTGCCGTAGAGAATACATATATGGCCTACAAAGCCGAAAATACTTATTATCTGGTCCGTCACAGAAAAAGTTCACCGTCCTCTGGGCTAAATGATTCGGGTCATACTTTACATGCTCATTTCTTTAGGTTTCTCTGTATCCTATGCACGGTGCCAACACCAGTGGGAGATAAAACTTGCAGTCCATTGATTAAAGGATTTGCATAAAGCCAAAATTTGATTTGATTGACTTCTTCCGTAACAGCTATGGAACTGTGTACAATAAAATCAACACCATTTGTTAGAAAACGAATGAATCACACCCTGCTTTTTATTGCTGTTATTTGTGTAAGGGAAAGACTTACGTGATCATTAAAGGCAGGTTGACTGATTTCCTTTGAATTGGCTGCTTGTCTTGATGTCCCGTAGACATGGCCCTGGTGTGCAGGGAGTCACGGTAGGAATAGGAAATACTGTTGAACTATTAGGGCATAGCTGTGCCTTCGCTTCTAGACAGGATCAGTGGAGCAGAGGTTCCCAAAATTCTCATGAATGTAGGACTCTGGATTTACTCCAGGGTTCCACTAAATAGCCAATTTGTGTAGGGGAACTACAAAATCAGCTGAACGTAAGGAAAACCTGCAATAACCCTATAATATTTGAAACCCCATCTCTTGCAGAAACTCAGGCAAACTTACGACAAGAAGTAATTTAGATCGGTGGAGTACCTCTCACATTTCTATTGTGTGTTACCACCTCTGTTCATAAGCACCTTTACTTCTCACAAGTTTATGCATCGATTCAGTGGTTCCTGTTGATAAGGACGAGTAGGGTCTAAAGGACAGACAAACACATAAACACTGAAGAGAATGAAATAAGGGACAAACATCTACCAAGCACACAGATTAGTTGGTGAAAGAGCAGTAATTTTCAAGGTGGACATTTTACTTCCTTCTCCCTGTATTTACTAAAGAAAAATGACAACTTTGTTTTTCTCTGTACCTGGAAAGCCGGCAAGTCAGAGGTTTGGGAATCTCTCTTCCAGTTCACATCTGAAAATCCATTCTGTTCGGAGGAACAAAAAAGAACCAAGGTTGTCTACAGAGATTCGCTAAAAGCATGCACATTTAATTCACTTAGAAGTTCTCTAAATGTTTGCTTTTAATCCTTCCCATTACAAAATAAAGGTATTAGATTCTTCCCCCCACCCCCGACTTCTTTCTAAAGAAGTTTATTTTCCTACTATGCCCACCAATTTCTGACTTTGATCCAACCAAACCAGAGTTGGCTGATTGACTATCAACATAAGTTACGCGGTTATGAAATACTTATTGATGCTCTAGTTTTCTCATTTTTGTAGAACAATCGCTTGAAAAGAGTGGCCCTGCTGGGGATGGAGAGGTCTTTTCTGGAATCTTCTTGCCCTGGCTGTGTCATGCTATGGACAAAGCACTGTTCTTGCAGGCAGGAGACATGGAGTTTACTTTCCAATGTACACATTATTAGGTGCAGGGCCCCCGGCAAGCCACCTAACCACTCTGGGTCTCAGCGTCCTGGCTGCAAAAAGGGAATTGCCTTTAAGGGGCAAAGAGGCAGGGAGCCTGAACTTGACCCAAGTTCTTCTCCAGCTATAATTGCTGAGCTTTCATGAGGGTTTATACAGAATAAATCCAAGTTTCAAACATGGTCTTTAATCTAACAGAAGACATTCCTTCATCGGCAAAGAGCAGTGCTTTTCAACCTTGGCAACTACGTTGGAATTCCAACTACATTGGAATGCTCTGGGAAATTTAAAAACGACTAATGTCTGGGTCCCAACCCAGAGGGTCTCATTAAAGCGCCCTGGGCATTAGATTTTCCAATCTTCCCAGGCAATTCAAATGTGTGGCCAAGGTGAGAGCTACTGACCTAGAAGTTGCAGGGAAGGGCTTCTAAGATACCTTTGGACATTTTACCTGTGCGCCCAGCCCTTCCCGTCCTTTCCATGGGGACACGTCCCAGCTCTGGGGCGTGAGCACTCACTTGGCGCCCTGCAGGGTACCAAGTGCTCTGTTGCATCAGTTTAATTGCATTTGGTTGCTAGTGAAGAGACCTGAAACAAGATGGATTTAAATAAGACAGTGGTGTACATTCTCTTACACCAAAGTCCCCAGTAAGCCGGGCGGGACAGGACTGTGTGCAGACTTGTGTCTTTCTGGTCGGCCGTCGTTGGCATGTGGCTTTTGTCCTCCAAGTTGTCTCATGGCTGCCACTTTAGCTCCAGTCACCACATCCGGGTTTTGGACAACAAGAAGAGCAAAGAAAGGCAAAGAGATCACGCCTCCCCGCCGCCCCCACCGCTACAGCCGACATCTAATGGCCACTCCGATCCGCAAGGGAGGATCGTGTCATTGTTTGGTGGGCACACGGACGCCCGCCCCCGTAACGCGGGGCTTGGGAGTAAGAAAGGAGAGGGCTGACGTGGGGTGCGGCAGCTTCCAGGATGTACCGCTCGGGATGGATTCTCTCGTTTAATCTTCATAGAAACTCCAGGAGGCAGGTTCTGGGTTAAGCTCCATTTCATAGATGGCAAGACTGAAGCTTGAAGATCAGGTTACTAACTCAGCCTGAATATCGTCTTACGAAGCTGTCCTGTGTCCCCGCCGTGGGCCTCGGCTCACCCACAGGGCGTGGGAGGGTGCTCCGGGTGAAGGCGCAGGCCTTCCACATCAGCTAAAGGAGCGGAAGCCCGACGGCAAAAATGAAGTGGCCAGCTGGCAGATTCCTGTGCCTCCTTCGCAAATTCGGTTTGATGCGTGTTTCATGTTATTTACTGCAAGGAATAAGGTCTTTCCGTCTATACCTCCTCCACTGGGCTCTTTGAAGATTTTTCAGCTGCAGTGGGAGGGCTCGAAGGGGAGAGAGCAGCCCAGAATCTCCCCCCCTAAACCCAGCCCATCTGGCAGCCTGAGTTGGGACCCCTCAAGGCAACCGCCTCTGTGGTGCTTGCTTCATTTTGAACTGTCTAGACTTTGGAAGAGTCAGACTATCCCTTCACGCGTGTGTGCATGTGTGTAGTGTGGTGTGGAAAGCAACATATAGAGAACAGGGGTTTATTTGGAATCAGAGAGTGACGTCTCTGTTCTTTCTTGCTGTCAGTGGTTTAAAGCTTAGTCTCTGGGGCAGGCAGATCTGAGTTTGAATCCTAGATTTAGGCCTCCCTGGTCACATGGTCCCAATGAGCCCTTCTGCCTCACTCTGCTGCCACTTCCTAAATATATAATGGGACCACACTTCTTACCTCTTTGCTTCATGGGGCTATGGTAGGTATTTACTACTGCTCTTCGCATTAAGTCAATGCTCAATAATAAATATTGGTTACTATTCTTATTTTTCCCGTTCTCTCTCACCCTACCTCTGAGAATAAAACTTAGGCAGCTAATTATAGACGGTAACTTGTGTGGCCTCCGAGTTCTGCATTTCTTGTGAAACAGCAGGGTGCCCATTTCCAGTCCTGTAACTCGTGGTGGGGTTAGTGATCAGGACTAAGGCTGATGGCTGAGATGGCCATTCTGGGACCAAACTTGGAACTTGTGCCACCATTTTCTACCACGCCTCATAAGGCAGCAGGCTCGTACTGACTGGCAAACTGTTCTCTCTTAATTCACAAGATTGGACTGAGGTGTTTATAATCTAGCTATCAGGAGACTGACCCTTGAATTTTGCAAAAAAATAGCACAAATGATACCGAAAACTGAAACAGCAATGTACCGCCTTTCTTAGTAATGGTTTCATTAGTATCACTTTCTGGGAAGAGCCAGCAGCCAAAGAATTATAAACCAGAGTCATTCTCAGACCAGGTGTTGGGGCCAAAAAGGATTTGACCACATTTAAGAAAAGCTGAATTACTTTGTAGTCCTCTAGAAAGACTCATAAATTCAACAGGAAGATAGGAAATGTATAAAAATTGTTACCACTTCCCCAGGACTGCTAAATGTTGGGGAGGTAGAAAAGAGAGGAAAAAAGGGGAGGAAGGAAAGTTGAGACCAGGAGCAAGTTTTAATGTTGGATGAAGGCAACACTGATTCAGGAAAGAAAAGCACAGAAGGAAAATCAATCATTCCTTCGTTGTCCCAGGCACGTGTGCATCCACCCAATAATGGAATTATTGTTAACAGAGAAATCAAGTGGTGACATACGTTATCTTCAGTGGGAGAGAGGGAAAGATGAAATCAGGGAAGGTATCCTGAAGCCTATGGCATTGGATATAGATACTCAAGAATAAATGATAGACTTCTGGCTTAGACCCTGGAAGATGAAGAGGCATGTTAGGACATAACGTATGAGCGTGGGGAAGAAAACCCCAAGGATGTCTAGCATGCCGTTTACAACATCTTTTGGCCCAAATGTCTTTATTCAAGCCAAACCTGCTGGAGAACTCTAACAAAAATAAAAACGGAGCAGTTTTGGGGGTGATATTGAAGCTCTGATTGCTCATTCATACCCAGACTCCCCTGCTTTCTTATCTTTATTGGCAACTACAGGTGCCTCCACTGTATTCCAGCGTTTTTAGATCACAGCTTGACAGCTATGACCGGGCCAATCCTCTACTCCTTCAGCCAGATCCCTGATAGCTGGTCACAGGTCCTTGGTTTAAATGCTTCTGGGGTCAAGACCACACCCCTAGAGCAAAGTGAGTCACTATGAAGCACGTTGTATTGGGCTCCATGAAGCTGTGAAGGTCATGTTTTCAGTCTATATCAGTATCTTGTGAACAAAGAAGGAGGTATGTTCCTTAGATGTGGACCAGGTGCCTTCTTTCCCAGGCTTGCTAGTCTAACAACTTCTTCACGGTCCTTTGCAAGGAAATGTCCCCACATCCTGAGACCGCTGGTAAGTACCCAGAGACTTGGCAAAAAATCTCATCTTGATTGGCAGTTGTATCTCACATCATGAATCCATTATAAGGGCTGACTTCACTCCCGTAGTCTGGGTCCCCGGTCGCCACAAGCCTTGGGGCTGGAGCACTTAGATCTGACCCTGAATGTAGAGCTGGTGTTGGGTCTGAAGAGTCCTTCCTCTAAGGAACCGGTCTCAGGAAAAGTTGAGTTCTTTAACAAGAATCTCTTTGGTATGGAAAATCCCAAACTAGGTACTGTTTAAATCAAGGAACAAACAATTGCATTTCTTCTCCTCCAGCAGCCTGACCACAGGTTTTTCCTGTTCTCAATCAGACTGGCGATTCTAGATTCAGGCTCTGGGGCTTAATCTAAGAAGGAAAAATATTGTGACTCCTCTGCTCAGTCTCCTCACTCCAGTGCTAACTTGCTATAGAATCTGGGTGGGCACCTTCCATGGGCTCACCCCCAGTCTGGTCTTGCGCTGTCAGTGTAGTTCCTCTCTTTCCCCATTTTGATCCCTGCTGCTCTCGATAAAGTAAAGACAATACCCAATATGTCAGCCAGAATTCTGCCTTGCATGAATAGGCAATAAAACTCCCCTCCCTGACCACCAAAGAGCCTACCTGCATATGTTGCCATGTTTCCATCCCTTATGGGGTATGCGTGCCTATGCTTCTAGCCCTTTGGAGAAGTATAATGACTATGGGCCCATAGTCCCTGTCCCTGTCCCTGTCCTTTGGGAGATACACAGAAGTTCCTTGAGGGACTACATCTGAGGTCAGGGACAAAGGCATGCCATCTTACGCTGTCTGCCTCTCAAAAGTCTCTAAGTTGCTCCTTCCTGGAGCTGTCCTTTAAAAAATTTAACTCAGTCACAAATGTACTCCTCTGCTGGTTTCTGAAGAAAGAAGTCCTTCTGCTCAGCTGATGAGATCTCTTTAAGAGGCCAGTGCTAGCTAGGATTTTGATGTTTCCTGTCCAGGCTGGTTCTGTTTGCAAGCGAGGTCTTTGACTAGTCTCTCTGCAACATGAAGGGCTCCGTGTTTCCTAAACAGGGCTGTCCTGCTGCTTGGGGACACCAGGCCCAGGTACCTGAGGCATCCCTTCTTCTTCCAAGAGCACAATGAAGGCAAGTTGAGAAAGGCCTTGCTGGCAGCAGAAGGCTCTGGGTATGTTGAGGATAGGGAATTCAGTATCCGGATATAGCAGGACAAGGGCAAGTTAGAATCCCACCAGGGCTAGCTACTTCTCTGATAAGTGATAGGATGAGATCCTAGGAGATACAGCTGTTTGTTGAGCACCTGTTATGTACTAAGTGCTTAACTGTGTTAATTTCACACAATCCTCATGATAATCCCATGAAATGGATATCATTACTAACATTTAGCAAAAAGGGAAACTGAGGCACATACATGTTAAGTGATTTGCCAAGGGTCACACAGTGATAAGCTACGTAGTAGACTTTCCAGATTAGGTCCGCTGGAGTCCCAACAACATCATACCACTTTTCGATGCCAAGGATTTTAGGGTTCCATTAGATGCTTCTCCCCCTCCCAGGTGAAATAAGTCCACCCTTAGATGGAGGTGGGTTTTTACTTCACTGAGAGCAGTTGTAGCATGACTCAAAAGCTCCTACAAATAGGAATCTCAGGAAGTTAGATCTGAGACAGTATAGAACCTCTGGAGCTAGCCGTTTCCATCTTGGAATTGGCATTCCTACAGCTAATCTTCCTCTAGTGGGCTAATGGGCCAAGCTAGAAAAGGACCGGCTGCTGAAACATCTTTGGGGTTCATTTAGGGTCCCTAGGCTGGGGGTAAGCCCTGAACATCCAGGACTACTTTGTATGTGTTGGGCAAGACTTGCATTCATGGTGTGGGCTGAGCCTCACCCCAGACCAGACTCCCTGCATTGGAGGTGGAACACCATGCCTCTCATACTCTCCTCTTTATGCAGCCCCCACAGACTGGGGAACCCCTGCTTGCTGTTCATGTAAGTCTTACTGAATCAAGTGGAGGTGGAAACCAGCCCAACCAGCCAGGACACTTGAGCCATGAGGCTGACGTAGCTCTGTCACGGTTTGTGATTCTAGGTCTGCTGATGCATTTATTTAATTAATGTCTATCCCCCACTCGACTAGATGTTGAGCCCCATGATGGCAGGGACCTGGTTCACTCTTCTCAGCCAGTATTTGTTCAGGGCATGTTCTGCCAGGGCTCTCCGAGTCTTGTCCCCTAGTCTGGGACTCAGCTTATCTCAGAAGGAGCCTTTTCTGCTCCGGTGACCCCAGTTTCTGTAAGAGATGGGCAGATGCAGCTGGTTTCTCAGGTGGACCTATCCACTGTCATTTCAGTCGAAAATACCAAAAATAAAACTTTGCGGGGAATTGTTTAGGTCTCTCAGTTCTCGTCACTCATGTGAGCAGACTGCTGGTAACCTTCTCATTGATTTCTTTTTCCTCTTTCAGATGGGAAATACTATTATTTCTTGGGGGAAGTTGGAGGTCAAGGGAGACTGGATCAGGGTGGTCCAAGCTCAGGCTCTGACATGAGGAATGAGGGTCAGAATGGGGCAGGGGACATTTGGTGACTGACCTCTGGGGTTACCCAGAGAAATAAATGGATTTGCCCAGGCTGGGGTCAGGCAGGCAGTGAGGCAGAAATGGAGTGAGCTTGGAATCAGAGGTCGTGGGTTTAGCTAGTGATACAGCTATTTGCAAGCGTGGACTTGAGCAAGCCACTTAATGTCTCTGGGCATCGTGTTCCTCAACAGTGGAAAGGAGGGTGAAGACCTCCCCTGCCTATTTCAGAAGTTGTGGTGAGGCCTCAAATGAAATCGTTTGTGTCAGGGCTGTGTGAGTCACAGAAAATTGTGCAAAACTGAGTTCCTGGGGGTTAAGGCCGTGACCAGGAAACACAAGGGTCTTTGGCACGCATACATTCACTATGCCTGAGTCTTAAAAAGAAAAGGCAGAACCCCGACACTGTATCTGGGGGTAGAGAGAAGAATCTGAGAGCCTTGTGCGCTCTGGTCGCTCTGCAGGAGGCCTGGAGGGAGGTAGACCATGGTGTGGAATGCACTGAGAGCCCCCGGGGGAAGGATGGAGGTCTTGGCAGCAGGGCCGGAAAGACAGTCTGAAGGCTCTGGCTCTGGTAGCCTTTTAGCTGACCTTACTCAAGGTTACAGAGTGGGACATCCAGAGCTTTTGGGATAATCCAGGCAATCCTGAGGCTGTGGAGTGGGAACACCTCGGGCAGGAGCTTAGTGGGCTACGAGTAACCCAGCTCTCTACTTAAGCCTAACATAATCTGAGACGAATGTGTGACCAACCTGGGTGGCCATTCCAGGCTGGCTCGGCTTCCCTCTAACAGGGGGATCACTTGGCTCCTAGAACCCTGTGCTCTGGGGCTCAGTGGTTCTAAGATTGGAACAAGCCTCTGTGGTTACCCCAGATGTACTTTAGGATCCTCCCCGGCTTTTCTTTCTCAGGTTGTTCCCCCTAGGTCCTTTAGGCCCCCTCAGGTCTGTGGCTTTTCTCTATCCTTTCCCAGTGTCCTCCTGGGATCATGGTAGATCAGTCACTTGATGGTTCTAATCAAATCATGACTGATCAAATGACGGTTGACCACCGAGCTCCATGGGGCTGATGGGAATGTGCCTCTTAGAATGGGGACAAAGAGGGGAAATGTCACTACTTTTCCCTTCTCTTCTCTGATCAGAGCAGAAAGTCTGGGATCACCCACCACCTCGGAGCTCTCCTGATGGAGACATCCCAGTCTACGTATCAAGGCACCATGGCTTATTCCTCTTTGGCTTCCCCAGCAGTCTTACAAGTAACATCAGATTGTAATTCATTTGAGGTGCCATTTTCTCATATCTTCTGAACATCTTTTTTTTAAGATTTATTTATCTGCCAGAGAGGGAGAGTGCACACAGGTGCACTAGTGTGCACGCACAAGTGGGGAGAGGGGCAGAGGGAGGGAATCTTCAAGCAGACTTCCTGCTGAGCACGGAGATGTCCAGGGGCTCGATCTCAAGACCCGTGAGATCATGACCTGAGCCAAAAACAAGAGTCAGATCCTTAACTGATGGAGTCACCCAGGCACCATTCCTCTGAACACATTTACTTTTTTGTCGATCTTTTTCCACTCTGACCTGGGTGTTATCCAGATTGCTAGAATAAATGAGGGACGTGGTGATACTTGCTGGCTGCAGAACCCTTGCAGTTCAAACATTAGCGAACGGAAAGCCCGCATTTACATGCATATGAAATCCCTTTGTTGGCCTCCCTTAAAAAAAAAAAAAAAAAGTAAACCGCAATCTAGTGTAAATTGGGCGGGGGAGAGCCTTTCTGTAGAGTATCAAGTCCAATCTTTGGCCAAAGCCCAAGTTCTTTCTTCCCGTCTGGAAAAAAATCAGCCATTGTCCATGAACGCAAAGAACAAATTTGAAAACTTTGACTCAGATCTTCAGCAGAAGACAATGTTCGCATTACTGTTTCAGTTAAGGATGTGGATAATCCTTTAGCAGACCTGAGCTAAACTTTCCCAGGGGCCCTCAACTACCTTGGGCTGAGAACACAAACAAACTTCTTTACATTAAAATGAAAAGTGTCAGCAACTTTTATGACTTTGTTTTCAGTTAGAAGCTAGGACAAGTTTGTTAGCCCTAGGCTTGAATTCCTATTGTTCAATTATTTGTTTTTGGTTTTGCTACAAATAAAGAGAAAAATATTTGTTTTTCTCCTTAGAGTGGATTTTTTTTTTTTTTTTTAACATAATACTGAAGTTTCAGCAGCAAAAGAGATTAATATTTACTGTGGTTACTTGGAGGGAGCAATAGTGTGTCATGTGTCCTTTTGGGCCCTAAGAAGGTTTTGTCTTTCAAAATGGTCTTGTGTGGCTTCAGGCTTGAGCTCACCCAGTCAGTTATAAATGGAAAGCCCTTTCAGTGAGCTAGATTGTCAAGATGCGTAGGATGGGTGCCTCTTTGTGGCTCCCTGATGAGAGAAATGCAAGCATACCCTGAATCCCAACTAGCCTTCAGAGCAGCATTCTTAACTGGTGTTCAAGTAACTGCTGGGCCCTGGTGGCTCATGGGAAATCTCTAATAGGACAGTGGCTAGGAGAACTTCTTTCAAGAGGATCTTGGAGGCTGCTCTAGGTACCACCCATCTGAAGAGGCTCTCTGAAAGCTGCCTGGAGAAGTTACAGTGATAAATGCCTGGGGTGTTGGCTCCACTAGGAGCCATTAGGAGGGACCTATGGCCTTAGCCAAGTAGCTAGCTTCCTCACTGTGGCGTGAATGTGGTTTGCATGGGGTCATTAAATAAACGAGTGCCAATAATTTTGCATATGTGCTCGGTGATGTTTATTATACTTCTTCAAGGAACTGGAGGGCCTTGTTTATTTAAATCAGTAGAATCCATACGTTCCCTCATCTCGGTGCAAAGACGCACAACCAAATGACCAGTTGGCTTGGTCTGTCATGCTCTGTGCTCTCCAGAGGAACAACAGCTGTAGGGCTCTTATTTTTGTGATGTGGAGCATGTCTGGGTGTGTGGCAGGGGGAACTGAAATGTCTTCTGCTGACTTTTTAGACCTTCAGATTTTTTTCGTCGCTCATTTTGGAAAAGGGAAGCCCTCGCTGGGGCCACATTTATAGGTTTTTCTGTAAATGAGTTTTTTTGTTTTTTTGTTCTTCCCCCAAATTCCACTGGTGACTGACTTCCGGTGGTGGGAAGGTAACGTGGTTGAACTTCTCGCCGTGAAAAAGGAGATTCCTAGCGAGGCTCAAGTTTAGGTGGGAAGACGATTCTCAGTGACGGACACCTGGATGTTCCCAGGAGACTTAACGGGCCTTCAAACCGCGGGATAAACGGTGAGGAGGTTTCAGTCTTGGAGGACGTGCTACCTGGAGCCGCACTTCGATGAGGGGGCTGTTAGAATCTCTGGTCAACTCTGCTCTGCGACACCGGACTTTCACCCTCTCTGCTCATGTATTATCATTTTGACCCGCTGGTTTATTTTCTTTGTCTCTTATTTTGAGAAACGATTTTAAGAATCTTAAAATTTTTTCTTTTCAATATTCTAGTTTAGTTGTCTTAAAGCTAGCTCAGTTCAGGAATCCAGAAGCCCCGAGGCAAAGCAATCATGATTTCAGAGAAAGTTCTTTTCCTACTCCAGATTTGTACCTTGTGGGCTCGTTTCTCAGGCTGGTGGCTGTAAGGAGTACAGTGTTTACTGCAGAATTTGAAACGTTTATTGTTGCTTCCCAAAGGTCAGTGTGCAAGGCACGGACTGCAAGTTTTGGCTTTGCAAATACACTTGGCCAGTGGGCTCCTTTGGGAATTGTCCTGAGGCTTCTGATTCCGATGGGTCATGGCCACTTTGCAAAGACACTGTCGGAAGCAGCCTCGCTCATGCCTGCACCCTTGCAGTCAGCTGTAGGATTCCCTGGGTAGGCAGGAGAGCCTCGAGAGCTGTGGGACTTTTGTGACTGCAATAGGAAGAGGTGGAGACTTAGAAACTGCTCTCCATGTGGCCGTTGTGCTGGGCACACCTGTTGACACTGTGGGTTCTAAGGAAGTCCAGACATCAGAGGCCGATACCCTCTGCTCACGGCACCTCCCCCAAGCCCTCTTTGTTCATTGATTCGAAAACAACAGGGGGCAGGAAGCTGACACTTGACAAGATCCTGGAAATGCCCAGCTGGGCCCTTTGCAGCCAAGTGTTTGATGTGTCCACTTCCTGGGAGGGAGTGGGCTCGGGAGTCCTGTGAGCCCTTCCCCAGAAGTGTACATGCAAATCAGAGGGGGGGGGAGCCTCGTACCTGTCTTTGGGCTGGTCTGAGATGCCTGCCTGTGGGACTGAGCCTTTCTGGTCCCCAGCTGAATTAGGAGTGTGACCACAGTGCTCAGACCCCCAGATAACCCTGTTCCCCGAGTTTCTCCCACGTGCGTAATGCCTCAGGCCGTACTCTGTACCTCAGAAGAGCTGGAAACCCAATCGCAGACACACGGCTTGAGCACTACGGGTGTGAGCAAAAGTGATGTGGCTGTGGGTGACTGAGAAAGAGTGGGCAGAGTGTGGGAGGGCAGGTGGCCCCACCTGGGCTCTGGGGCCAGGGCTGGGCATCACTGATCAGGACAGGAAGTGGCACCTGGAACGTGCGTAGGGGTGAGGCACCCAGAAGGAGGGTTACAAGGATTCAGAACATCCGTTCAGACTCTACAGGAGACCTGCTATCCGTCTTCAGGGGCTAGAAAGGGATACCGCTCCCAACACGAACGATAGTATTAGCTCGCATTTATTTAATGCGACCCCAGTACAAGCTCTGTGTTAAGCACTTACCCTACCCGGCACGTACCTTTAGGATCCTCACTGTGTCGGTGAGAAGGCCGTAGACGGATGATGAATGGCGAGTGTCCCCAGAAGGCAAAGGCAGGGGAAAATGGTGCTTGTTACCACGTGACAGCTCGAGTCTGTGGAAGACCTTCTGGACGGTGTTGCTCCCCAGAGGAAGGCGGAAGTGGCTGGGGGAGGGGAAGGAAAAAAACCTGTACCGTAGGTGGACGCGGCTTTGGGAACATCCCAGGTGTGACTGCAGTGGATTCTTACCACCGCGGTGGGAGACGCGAATGAGCGGGGCCCAGGGGCGTTAAAAAGTCATCGGAGACCTTTCCACCAGTAAGTGACAGGCCCGATTTGAATACAGGTCATTTTTGGCTCTCAAGTCCATTGTCAATGCTGCTCACAGGAATACCTGCTCCCAGGCAGTGCCCCAGGCTGGATCTCTCTGCTCCACAATCCAGTTTCGGCCTCAATTTCACAGGTCGTCGCAACTGTCCCATTGCTGTCTCTCCCGCTGGATGCAGGGCCCGCAGCTGTGTCATTCAGTAATGTGTTCTTAGTGCCCTGGGAGAGTTGAAAGAACGAATGTCAGTAGAGATCCCTTATGACGGGGGAAATAAAAAAGAGGATGAAAAAATCTATCAGGACGTTAGAGGGAGATTCTTGTATTAGATCGGGGACGGATTATGAGTGATCCCAACCCCAGCAGAGCCTCAGAATCTGAAAGACTTTTAAAATATAGATTCCTAGGCCCACATCAACACCCCCCAGAATCAGAACTCTCTGGGAGCCTGGGGAACCTCATTGTGCACCCTTCTGGGTCAGTTCTGCGGCTTGGCCGGGTCAGGAAGCCCCCTTGCACACATCTGAGTCGGGGGTTCTCTGCATCACAAGTCCCTAGGGTTCTGTGCACCCCCTTTCCTCTTACCTCTCTCTATCTGCTAGGCCTCCAGGCCAGGCTGTGCATGCTCCTGGAGCATGGCTGGAGGTCTGGTGCTGGGTCAGGCCTGGGTTCTTATCAGCTGGGTGTTTACCGAGCAAAGTTCAGCCAGGGCCGCACTGTGGTTCCGGGTTTAATAGATACCAGGCTTTCAGGCTTTTGATTCAGAGCCCAAGTGCCTGCGGCCCTTATCGCTGGATGATAATGGACTCCCCGTGTGAGTCCCCAGGGCCAGTGGCACTCTCTCTTCTTGGCTGACCCAGGCCTGCCCTCCAAAGGCCCCGGGGCCCTAGACTGTGGGCCGTCTGGGTGGGCAGACTGTCTGCCCAGCCATGACTGCTGCTGGCTTGCTCTCCCTGGCCAGGCAGTGCCCTGTTCCAGCTGAGTGCTTGGGCTTCCCAGCTTTGATGACAAAAGGCACAGGGAACCTTCTCACAGCCACAAGGCTGGACATCTTCTGGTCCCAAGTATGTGGATCAGCATCGGGTATGTGCCCTCTGTCCTGGGGGCCCCAGAGAACCCCAGAACCATTCACCGTAGCCTGTTCTAAAGGTCCAGGCACATTCTAAAGGGTAGCACATTTCAAATTATCATCCAACCCACTGATCAACAAAGACCCTAGTGAGCTTGCTACAGAAATGCTACTTGGGAGGGTATCAAGAAAGAAGATATAATAGCTCACCTTGACAAGTTCATAATCTAGTAAGGGGCATAAGAAATTTACCCTCAAAGGACTACTCATTATTATAGAGTAGACTGCAAATTTATTAAATGCTCACTCTGTACCTGATTTTATACTAAGCACCTACTGTGCTTCTCATTTACTAGACCAGCGACTCCCTGTGACATTCCTTTATAAGAAATTGCACAGAGAGGGTTAGTAACTTGCACAGGGTCACAAAGCTAGAACGCGGCAGGGGCAGACGTGGAGGCCTGTGCCACCTGGCCCCAGTGTGCCTGCTCTCATGCCGGCCTCCAGCACCCCCTATGCTGAGCTCTACACTGGTCTAAAAGCCCGGAGGAGGAAGCCACTTTTGTGGGCAGCAGTGGGTGGCTAGATGGATTGCAGTAGGTCTTGGGCCAGGATGAGTCAGGAGGCTGAGAAGCATGAGCAGGAATCTGGACCATGAGAAATCTCAAGTAAAGACCAGGACATGAGACATGCAAGGAACACGAAGAGAAGTCGGGGTTCATGCCTGGCCAGAGTCGGGGTGTATGTAGCTCTTCGTGTGCAAAGTGGTTGGAAAACAGGTTGAGCTAACGCAGCGCAGGACTTTTCGTTGTACGTGAAGTTTGCAGGCCTTAATCGATGGGATGGAAGGGAGCCATAGAAGGCTTGGGGCAGGAGGAGGAGCGAGAGTGGGGGAAATTGCCCAAGAAGTCTCACGGCTTCTCCGTGTTCAGACACAGCTGAAGGGAGTGGGTGCCCTGGGGTGGGGGCTTGGCAGAGAGAGGGACATGAGCACCAGTGACATTGCTTCTCACAGCCACAGCTCCAGAACAAGCCCCGGCCCCACCCAGGCCGTACCAGGGCGTCCGCGTGAAGGAGCCGGTGAAGGAACTGCTCCGGAGGAAACGTGGCCACGCCAGCAATGGGGCGGCTGTCACACCTACAGCGGTGAGCGGGCCGCCGGGGCCAGTGTGTGTGTGCGCATGCGTGTGCGGGGTGGGGTGGGGGGCGCCCCACGCGGTGGGATGGGAGTGTGCTTCCCCGCTCTATGGGACGCTCTCTCAAGCCACGCAGGCGACACGACAGGTTGTCATGTCGTGATAAAGAACGGCCTCGGGGTAGAAAGAGTCAGGGATCCTGGAGTAGGAGGGGGGAGGGCCGGCTGGCTGGGCCCAGGGGAGCGGGGGACTCACAGGATCCCAGCGTGAGCTGGCGGTTCCCCGCGGAAGAGGACCCTGCCAGCTCTGTAAGTGCACAAGGTTCTTGCTAAACGGAAACACGAATCCCCTAAAATATGGGTAGTGAGGGCTGGTGGGTGGGTGTTTTGCTCTCATAAGGAGGACTCTCCCCTCTGCTCTCCCGCCCTGGGACATTTGGGGCAAGTTTTGGGAGGACGGCCAGTTGGAGATGGCTCAACACATCCGTGCCTTCCCTTCTCCGTCTAGGTGGTGCTGCCCCATCAACCCCTGGCGACCTACACCACAGTGGGTAAGTGCTCCCGCAGCCCTGGGGACGCCCCACAGGCCCTCCTTCAGGGTGACACCTGCAGCGCTGCTATTTCCTTTTTCCCGCAGGTCCTTCCTGCCTTGACATGGAGGTGTCTGCTTCCACGGTGACTGAGGAGGGGGCCCTGTGTGCCGGCTGGCTCTCCCAGCCTGCCCCAGCCACCCTCCAACCCCTGGCCCCGTGGACACCCTACACAGAGTATGTGTCCCACGAAGCTGTCAGCTGCCCCTACTCAGCGGACATGTATGTGCAGCCCATGTGCCCGAGCTACACGGTGGTGGGGCCCTCCTCTGTGCTGACCTATGCCTCCCAGCCACTCATCACCAACGTCACGGTATGTCCCGCAAACTCAGGGCTGCACAAACCCACACCAAGGGCCCCCTTTGGAACGCTGGCTAACCTCCTGATCCCTGATCATTCCTGCTACTGACCTGCAGGATAACAGAGTCAAACGCACCCTGTCCTGCAGGGAGGCCAGCTCCTCTTCCCAGGGACCTAAAACAGCTTCTGCAAAGAAGGCTTAAGGCCGCCCTCGCCATCCCTCCAGCTCCTCAGGGTTGGGATGTTCTCCAGCCTCTCTGCCCTAAATCTCCCCTGCTGCCCTCAAAGCAGGGGTATCAGGGGAGGTCGATGTGGGGTCCTGTACTAGAGTCAGTGTTCTCTTTCTATTCAGATAGCCTTTGGGGGGAGGGGTGGCATGACAGTTCACTTAACAATGGGATTTTCCAGGACCTTAAGGCTAAGCAACAGGTGACACAACTTTTCGGAAAACTTTTTTTCTTTAAAGATTATTTTTAGAGAGACAGAGACCAACCATGTGAGTGGAGGGAAGGGTAGAGGGAGAAAGAGAAAGTCCTCAAGCAGACTTCCTGCTGAGCACGGAGGCCAATGTGGGGTGCGATCTCATGACCCTGAGATCAAGACCTAAGCCAAAACCGAGTCGGATGCTCAGCCGACAGAGGCACCCAGGGATCCCACAGAAAACTACTGTTGACAAAGTCCGACCCATCCGTAGGGTAATGTTTTGAGAGCTGCCTCTAGCATCACATTGCCTGGGCTCATATCACTGCCCCTTCACTTAGGAGCTATGAGACCTGGGACTGAGTGACCTCATTTCTCTGAGTCTTAGTGTCCTCATCTGTGAGCTGGGAATACTGACAAGAGGGCTGATCAATGGGGATGATACTTGTAAAGGACTTAGCATCCTCCCTGGCGTACAGAAAACACTCCATAAATGTTATTGTGAATGGCGGAAGTCAGCCAGCAACATTAACCGAGGGCTGCCTCCAAGTGCCGCTTGAGAAAAGAATGAAGAAAGCAAGAGAAATGGTTTTATGTGAGTGGTACCTGTTTGAGCAAAGGAATGGGAATCCCCCGAGTGTTCAGAGGAGAAGAGGCCTATGGGTACAGCCGTATCCAGCTTCAGTTCAGGGAAAACTAGGGGAGGGGGTTTGGGGCTGGGGCCTCAGGAGCAGCTGTAAAGCCCACACTGATGCTGGAGTTTGCTTGGGTTCCCGGCCTCCCATCCATTTTCCTCAAGGGCTCAGCATCATTCTGATGCACCTGCCTTTTCATCACCATCCAGGCAAAGGCCCCCAGAAGCCCTCCTGCCCCATGTCCCCCTGGCTACCCAGCTGGATAGGAAGGTGCGAATTCAACACCTTTCCCAAGAAACTAATTTCCATTTCAGGAGCCTTGGGTGGGAGGGGGGGGAGGTGGCCCATCTAACTGTCCCCACTCATTTCAGTCCCAAGGATTTCAAGGATTTCATTATTTATCTTTCATTAGCCCCACATCCTGCTTTGAAAGGCTCTGTGTATCTCTATTAAGAAATAATTCATTTTGTTGCTTTGTCAACAAACTCATCAAAGCTGGTTCAAGCTACCAGTCAGCACTCGTGATGAGCAGGAGATAAGACCTTTTGTAGCACTGGGTTGATGGAATTCCATCTCTGAGCCAAGAAAGCTGCTGTTGCGGTGACCTGCACGGGTTTATGATTCAAAAAAGGATTTCCATGTGCATTTTTGAAGTACTGGAAATAGTAAGGCTTTGCTGGGAGGCTGGAAGGCCTCGGAGACCCTTCCCAGATCTAGCCTTCTCTAGGCAAACACCCTAGAGATTTGCTGCTCACACTGCGGTCCCTGGACCAGCCACACCAGCATCACCAAGACTCTGAGTGGACATGCATAGTCCCAGGCCCTACCCCAGACTTCCTGGACCAAAATCTGCAGGGTCAGATTCCCAGGAAACTGAATAAGCTCGTCCCGAAACGACTCTAATGGCTTACTCTCAGAACACAGTGGCAACTGGACAGGGATAGGATGGGGGAACTAGGAGCAGTAGGGGGAGATCTGGGCCTCACTCACATCATTTCATGCAGAACCTTCCTCTTCCACCTGCTTCCTCAGCTATAGAAGACAGTAGGGATCCAGGCCCTGCCTCTCATGCAGGCTTGACCTGAGGTCTGTAGTGAGGCTGCTGCCCAGCAGAGAGGCACTGTTTGCAGGGCACCTGAGAAGACAGCCGTGGGATGACCATGGGGGGCCCAGCTCAGAGACAGAGGAGGATGAGGACATGGAAGGTGCGAGAAGCTCTAAGGAAAGTCTTGTCTACAGAGAGAGTGGTGCTTCCCCAGTGCCCAGGTCTGGCCCAGAGCAGGAGGGAGGGGACTGGAGCTGTGTTGGCCCAGGCGGACCCCGGGATGTTGGAGCTGCTGTGTGGGGCCACGACTGTCTTTGTGTCTAGGCAGGACAGTGGCCACTTTTGGGATACAGCTTCTATGCCATAGGACAGGCTTGTTTTCACTGAGTTTTAAGATGTACATTTCCCCCCACCCACATTGTAGTATACCTCAAGTTGGGATGGAACGTATATTCAATAAAGCCTGGAAGAGCGTCTCTCATCGGCTCGGCCCTATGGCGTCAGTCTTGTTGGTAACTCTCTCCAGAGGAGAAAACGGACACTTGGGGAGATAGCATGAGCCAGGACACATAGCTAGTGAGGGATAGTCAGGGACCCAGCTGAAGTCTGTGTGGCCTCTCCCTTGGGGGATACTCTGAGCATGGGGAGACAGAGCCCCTGGAGGGAGACAGCAGAAAAGGGGGATGGAGAGATGCCCCCAAGGACAAAGACAGGCAAGGCCAAGTGGGACCCCTGGGCTGCTAACCCTCGGTCCTGTGTCTTCCCCATCGCAGACAAGAAGCGCGGCTGCGCCCACAGTGGGGCCCCAGCTGGAGGGCCCGGAGCACCAGGCGCCCCTCACCTATTTCCCGTGGCCTCAGCCCCTGTCCACGCTGCCCACCTCCACCCTGCAGTACCAGCCTCCTGCCCCAGCCCTGCCCGGGCCCCAGTTCGTCCAGCTGCCCATCTCCATCCCCGAGCCAGTCCTGCAGGACATGGAGGACCCCAGGAGAGCCATGAATTCCCTGGCCATCGACAAGCTGCTTTTGGAGGAAGAGGATGGTGACGCCTACTCGCTCAACCACACGCTCTCTGTGGAAGGCTTTTAGGGTGTGCTCTCGCCTGAGAATCCTGTTCCCTGAAACTGGGATTTAAAACAGAATTTAAAACAGGGAAAAGGATTCACATCTGTTTGGAATGACCACGTTATGACAACAGTTGGCACCCCAAACTAGAGTGAGAGACTTTCCCTCCTCCCTCTCTCCCTTCCTCCTTTTTCCCCTCGTCCCACCCTTCCTTCTAAACTTTCTCATTTTGTTTTCCATTTCTGTTCCTTTTGGAGAAGAAATTCTAGGGATTTTAGCAATGCCACTGTCGCAAACCTATGATTGAAGTACTTTGATTTCTGTCTCGTTTCACTCACTGGAGAAGCAGCCTGGCTGAGCTGTGCTCGGGCCTGTGACACCCTGCCCGCCTTCTGTCATTCTGAGATGGGTGGGGTGTCCTACCGTACCTCCAAGGGCAGACCCAATGCCAGAGTCCTTGAGCTCTCAGTGCCCACAGCTGCCCCTCTGTTCTCAGGGCTGGCCAGATTTGCAGTCTCAGGCAGTCGAGTCTCAAGGTCTGGGGCTCAGGGCGGCAGTGGGGGTGGTGGTCCTGGGAGAGAAGGGAACATCAGAGTGGGTAGGGGCTGGGTCCAGGGACACAGGAGGGAGGGGAACGAGGTGGGAGTATATGGGGTGGGGGGCGGGGGCGGGTTGGGTCAAAGGAGGGGCTGAGGACCCATTTAGCTCCAAATTACTAGGTTATTAAGAAGAAACTTTAGAAAAAAAACTGATTTAACGGGTAGTTTTGCTGTACTCCTTGAGCATACTTGTAAGGAAAGCTGGTCCCTTGGAATCAGGAGGATTCACAGGTCTGACCGCCTCCTCCCGTGGGCAGACCCTCTGTGGTGCTTGCTGGGTGGGGGGCCAAGACCCACCGGGTCCACGCTGAGTCCTGCCTCATGTGCTTCTTGTGTCTTAAAAAACCCCATAAGCCACCGCTACGTGGAGCCAAGGCCTCCTTCCTAAGCACTGTCCTTCCTGGGGCCTCTTATAGCCTCAGCTGGAAGAACCGCTAGGTTTCATTTCAATTTTTATTGTTTTTCTGGGGAAATGCAGATCTGCAGGTGCTCGGGCACAGGTGTTGCTGGGGTGGAGGGCTGCTGACGGGCGCCGTGCTCTGAGACCCGGCATTCCTGTCCGCCAGTACTGGTGTCGCGTCAGGCACACACGTCAGTTGGTAGAATCCGTGTCCAAGTGACAAACTTTTCCCAGAAATGACGGCTTCGTGGACGTATTTTCTTTCCCATCTTCAGTAAAAATTCTAGAAAGTTGCCTTTTACTGGATTTATTTTCCTGTCTTGGGATTATTTGGACCCACATTTCTCAGTCTGCCTTTTAGAATCCCAATACAAATATCTTGAATTGTTTGTATTCGGACTTCGTATTTGGATTTAAAACATTAAAATTTTCAATACCAAATTTACATCTTTGTTGGTGGTGACAGCGAATAGGCAAAGGACAGGAGGCCTCAGGGCCGTTTGGTTTCCTAGAGAAAACACTATGTAAAGATTTCCAGTTCGTTTTATCAGGGTTTGAGATGACATAGAAGCAATCTCCATAAGGAAGGTTAAACTGAAACAAACTAGCATAAACTACTTTAAGTATTTGCTAAGATTTACAATGTCTTTTTTTTTTTTTTTCTTCCCTCCTTAGCTTCAAGTACAAGATCTTGGTTGTAATAGTCTTTCTAGGTTTCTTTCCAGGTTTTCCTGGTAAGATGGAAACATTTAATAAAGATTTGCTCAGACTTTCTTTGCCGGACTGTTTTATTTCTTATCAAATTAATCCCCCTTCGCTTGCAGTCCCGTCAGGCAGGGGGAGCGCAGACAGGAGCTTATAGGAGTCTTGTTGACTTTGCAACGTGATCCAAGGCAAGGGAAGCCTTGGATCCAAGGCAAGGGAAGTCGGCCCCACTTACCTGCTGCCCCGTTCCCGGGGCAGAACATAGGAGGCCAGGGATCTGAGGCAATGAAGGAAAACTTTCAACCTTATTGCCCTTGGTGCTATTCACGTTACACGGGTAAAGTCTCATGATGCTGGGAATCCAGAGGCAAGTTCAACCACTGGTGTTTCCACTGTCAGAACTTAAGGGCCTGGGACGCGGTGCAGAGCACTATGCCCAAAGGAAGCCACCTCTCAGGGCCAGTCCTCACGATGAAACGGAAATTCAAGAAGTCTGCCAGTGTCCTCTGACATGAGTCCTTGGAGTGAGTAACTCCAAGATCTCCTCTTCCTGCGATTTTCTGAGTTAGTAACACCTTCTGTGTTCATTGCCTTCAGTGTTCAATCCTGATGGGGGAATTTTTTTTTTTTTTTTTTTTTTTTTTAAGATTTGAGAGAGAGAGAGAGAAAGCACAAGGTGGGGGGTAGGAGTGGGACAGAGGGAGAAGCAGACTCCCCTGCCGAGCAAGGAGCCCTATGTGAGGCTTGATCCCAGGACCCTGAGGTCATGACCTGAGCCGAAGGTCGATGCTTAACTGACTGAGCCACCCAGGTGCCCCAATAGTCTACTTTACTCTGCCATGTATCTTGTTCCCAGATTTTTGGGGACAATAATACATCTAGCTACCTAGCTCACTTTAGATGATCACCACAGTTGTCTTCTTTCTTATTCTCTATGTAGATCATAATCCAGAAAAAAGACGTGAAAGGAAAGGTACTTGAGGTCTTTTCCCTCCTCTAGGTTTACGGAGGGGGAAGATCTTTTAAAAATGCATTTTGCATTTCTTACCAGCTTTCATGATTGAAGTGGAAGCCACTTGATCTGCAGTGTGGAAGATGTGGCTAGCTGGGTCTTGGTGGGAGCTCTGCTAGACTGTGATCCATGAAGCTGCCCATTTCTAGTCTGAAAGAGGCAACAAGGAGAAGATGAGTATGCGGTAAGACAAAGAAGCTGGTCACCTACCAAATAACACCACCAAGGGGCTCAAATTCTCAGATCCTTCCTCTAAGCGGAAGTTAGAGACTTATTCTAAACTAAACATGAATTTTTTTTAACATGAATTTCTTGAAATCAGAAATTGGAGATGACTAATTTTGAAGTAACTTCCTTTGTGAGTCAGATATGAGGCATTCAGTTCCTCACTGAATCGAAATAATGACATTCCGTTGAAGGAATATGGATATGGACGAGACAGTTGATTATAGTGAAGCCGCCTTTCTTAGACTCATAGACACATGATGCTTCTTAGATGCCTCCCCCCGCCCCGCCGAATGCTGGCGTAGAAACTTTCAGAAGCTGGTGTTCTTAATCTATTTGTTAGTTCTTCCATGTACATGGCTTCTGCGGAAGGGCTTTAAAAGTTTTCATTAATTTCGTGAAGAACACTCACCATACATCCAAATGTTCCATACAGTATTGTTATCTATAGGTACAATGTTATACATCAGATCCCTAGAACTTACTCATCCTGCACAACCGAAATTTACACCCACTGATTAGCAACTCCCTTTTCCCCCTCTGCCCAGCCCTTGGCAACTACCATTCTATTCTTTGCTTCTAGGAGTTTGACTCTTTTATGAAAAACAAAAAACAAAAAACAAAAAACTGTAAGTAGAATCCTAGAGTACTTGTTCTTCTGTGAGTGGCTCATTTCACTTAGTATAATATTCTGGAGAAAGAATGTGGCATATACATATATAGAGGATACTATTCAGCCTTAAAAAGGACAATCCTAGAATACATGACAATACTGATAAAGGGGTTTAGGGGTTCATTCACTCACTCATTGAATCCATATTGAGTGGCCACTCTGGGCTAGGCAGCCATCAAGAATTGTTACAGATTTCTACTTTGAAGCAGTTTTTGGGATCAATGATCTTTTTTTGGTATGCGTGTCCATTCCTGCACATGTATATGTAGTAACTGATACTACATATCAGTTAAATTAATCAGATAAATTATATCTGAATTAGTCTATGAATATCCATTATAAAACAGTCACAATATAAATTTAAAAGATGAAGTAAATATAAAATAGATAATATTTTAACTAGTTATTTTTTATTAAAGGTATAAAAGTTCTTTTAACCTCATGAACTACATTTAGAAGGACAAATATTGTTGAATATGTCTAATTTGATTTTTTAAATCTTTGTGATACTCAAATTTGAAGATCTGGGTCTAAGTTCAGTTGACTTAAGTACTTTGTTTGAATGGACATCATAGCTGAAAAAGGTACCGAACAAAGATCCTGAGATCCAAATAAAAATAGTATATTGGTGACTATGCTAAATGAATTACAAAAATCATTTAACTCCTTCCTTTGGTTTTGCAAAGGTTTTATTTTTAAATCTGGCTAGTAAATTGCCATCTTAGCTGACATCAACTAGACAAACTCATTGAAGATATTGCCTTTCCTATTTTTAACATACTGAATTAAAACCACTCAAAATCTTTATCTGGAAAGTTCTTAAACAAGCTCAAACAATCTGCTTCTACTTAAAAAATAAAAAAAGATGAAGGGGAGGAGCAAGATGGAGGAGGAGTAGGAGACGTAAATTCTACCGGGTCCCAGAAGTCCAGCTACATAGTTATTAAACCATTCTGAACACCCACAGAAAGTTTTTCTTTCTTTCTCAACAGAGATGGCAGACAAGAAGAGCAGCAATTCTAGGAACAGAAAAGGAACCACTTTCTGGAAGGTAGACCTGCGGAGAAGTGAATCCAAGGCAACATACAGGAAGATAGACCGCGAGGGGGGGGCGGGGAGGGCAGGCTCCCAGCAGCCGCAGAGCAGCAGAGCACAAAATTGGAAATTTTAGAGTCTGCTCCACTGAGGGACATCGCTTCAGAGGCTAAGTGGGGGGATGGAGCCCTCGCGGGGACAGTGTGGTCTCAGGACCTGCGGGGTCACTGAAAGACCAGGGGTGCCAGATTGAAGCAGAGCTCCCAGGTATCAGGGCGGGGAAGCCGGCGGAGATGGAGCTGATGAGGGAGGGGGTCTCAGTTCAAGGTTACCTTAAACTGTGATCCGCAGCACAGTCGGGCCATTGCTCTTTGAGCAGAGACCCACAAGGGGCAGATCCAGGGAGACCCCCCTCCTTCCTCCTTCGGAAGGAGCGGCGCAGGAGGAGACTCCAAATGGGCCCGCGCACCAGAGATGGAAACGCTCAGTCACAGGCCGGGTGAGCTCGGAGCGCGGCTGGAAACCAGGGAGACAGGAGGGATTGACGGCTTTTCTCTGAAGGCGCACTGAGGAGTGGGGCCTGAGCTCTCGTCTCCTATGGGCTGGAGACTGGGAGACCGCCATCTTCATTCCTGGTCTCTAAAGTGGTACGGAAAGTTCTCAGGGAACAAAAGCTCCCGAGAGCGAGCAGTTTGCTAAGCCCGCCCCCGGCAACGGCGGTGCAATCCCCCCTCCGGCAAAGACATTCAAGAATCACTGCAACAAGCCTCTCCCCAAGAAGGTCAGCAAGAACATCCAGCCAAGACCAAGTTCACCGATCAATGAGAACTGCAAAACTTTAGAGCAAAACATAGAATTCATGGCTTTTTTTCCCCCATGATTCTTTAGTCTTTCAAAGTTAAATTTTTTTAATTTTATTTTTTTCTTATTTTATTTTTAAAATTTTTCCTCATTCCTTTTTTAACTTTTTTTAAACTATTTTATCAATACATTTTTAAAAATTTTTCAATTTTCATTATTATAGTCATATTCTATCCCTTCATGTTTACCCTTATTTTTGTACATATATGTTTTTCTTTCTTTAACATTTTGGGAGGCAATTTTTTCTAACAGACTAAAATACACCCAAAATCAAGTGTGTGGCTCTGTTTTGTTCACCAGTCTAAATACATACACACACGCGCACATATATACATATATATGTGCATACACACACACACACACACACACATTTTCCTTTCTTCTCCCTCAGTTATGGGTTTCTTCTGATTTCATTAGTGTATATTTTTCTGGGGTTGTTGCTACCCTCTTAGCATTTTGTTCTCTCATTCATCTATTCTTATCTGCATAAAAATGACAAGGCAGAAAAACTCAACAACAACAACAAAAAAAAACAAGAGGCACTAAAAACAACAGCTAGGGACCTAATCAATACAGACATTAGTAAGATATCAGAACTAGAGTTCAGAATGATGATTATCAAGGTGCTACCTGTGCTTGAAAAAAGCATGGAAGACACCAGAGAATCCCTTTCTGGAGAAATAAAAGAACTAAAATCTAACCAAGTTGAAATAAAAAAAGCTATTAATGAGGTGCAATAAAACATGGAGACTCTTCCTGCTAGGCTCAGTGAGGCAGAAGAGAGTATTAGGGATATAGAAGACCAAATGACAGAGAATAAAGAAGCTGAGCAAAAGAGAGACAACTACTGGACCACGAGGAGAGAATGAGAGGTAACTGATACCGTAAGAGGAAACAATATTAGAATAATTGGAATCCCAGAGAAAGAAAGAGAGAGAGGGGCAGACAGTATATTGGAGCAAATTATAGTAGAGAACTTTCCTAATTTGGGAAAGGGAACAAGCATCAAAATCCAGGAGGCACAGAGAATCCCCCTCAAAATCATTAAAAATAGGTCTACATCCCAATGTCATTATCAAATAGTAAAACTTACAAGTCTCAGTGACAAAGAGAAAATCCTGAAAGCAACTCAGGACAAGAGATCTGTGCCATACAATGGTAGAAATATTAGATTGGCAGCAGACCTATCCACAGAGACCTGGCAGGCCAGAAAGGACTGGCATGATATATTCAGAGCACTAAATGAGAAAAATATGAAGCCAAGAATGCTATATCCAGCTAGGCTGTCATTGAAAATAGAGGAGAGAGAAAAAGCTTCCAGGAAAAACAAAAACAAAAAGAATTTGCAAATGCCAAACTAGCTTTATAGGAAATACTGAAAGCGGTTCTCTAAGCAAAGACAGAGCCTAAAAGTAACAGACCAGAAAGGAACAGAGACAATATACAGTAACAGTCACCTTACAAGCAATATAATGGCATTAAATTCATACTTTTCATAGCTACCCCAAATGTAAATGGGCTAAATGCCCCTAATCAAAAGACACAGAGTATCAGAATGGATAAAAAAAAAAAATAAGACCATCAATATGCTGTCTGCAAGAAACTCATTTTAGACCCAAAGACACCTCCAGATTTAAAGTGAGGGGGTGGAAAACGACTTATCATGCTAATGGGTGTCAAAAGAAAGCTGAGGTGGCAATCCTTCTATCAGATAAGTTAGTTTTTAAGCCAAAGACTGTAATAAGAGATGAGGAAGGACACTATATTATACATAAAGGACCTATCCAACAACAAGATCTAACAATTTTAAATATCTATGCCTATAACATGGGACCAGCCAATTACACAAACCATTTAGTAACAAAGAAACACATTGACAATAATATAGCAATAGTAGGGGACTTTAACACCCCCCTCACTGAAATGGACAGATCATCCAAGCAAAAGATCAACAAGGAAATAAAGACTTTAAATGACACACTGGACCAGATGGACATCACAGATATATTCAGAACATTCCATTCCAAAGCAACAGAATATACATTCTTCTCTAGTGCAAAGGGAACATTCTCCAGAATAGATCATATCCTGGGTCACAAATCAGATCTCAACCGGTACCAAAAGATTGGGATCATTTCCTACATATTTTCAGACCACAATGCTTTGAAACTAGAACTCAACCACAAGAGGAAAGTTGGAAAGAACTCAGAAACATGGAGGCTAAAGAGCATCCTACTAAACAATGAATGGATCAACCAGGAAATTAAAGAAGAATTTTAAAAAATTCATGGAAACAAATGCACAAATGAAAATGAGTTGAAGCAGTCATCAAAAATCTCCCAACAAGAGCCCAGGGCCAGATGGCTTCCCAGGGGAATTCTACCAAACATTTAAACAAACATTTAAAGAAGAATTAATACCTATTCTCCTCAAACTGTCCCAAATAAATAGAAATAGAAGAGAAACTTCCAAACTCATTTTATGAGACCAGCATTACCTTGATCCCAAAACCAGACAAAGACCCCATCAAAAAGGAGAATTACAGACCAATATTCTTTATGAACACTGATGCAAAAATTCTAGCCAAAATACTAGACAATAGGATCCAACAGTACATTAAAAGGATTATTCACCACAACCAAATGGAATATATTTCTGGGCTGCAAGGTTGGTTCAACATCCGCAAAATCAATGTGATACAATACATTAATAAAAGAAAGAACAAGAACCATATGATACTCTCAATAGATGCTGAAAAAGCATTTGACAAAGTACAGCATGCTTTCTTGATCAAAACTCTTCAAAGTGTAGGGATAGAGGGTATATACCTCAGTATCATCAAAGCTATCTGTGAAAAACCCACAGCAAGTATCATTCTCAGTGGGGAACAACTGAGAGCTTTTCCCCTGTGGTCAGGATCATGGCAGAGCTGTCCACTATCTCCACTGCGATTCAATGTAGTACTAGAAGTCCTAGCCTCAGCAATCAGACAACAAAAAGAAATCAAAGGCATCCAAATTGGCAAAGAAGAAGTCAAACTCTCACTCTTTGATGATAGGATACTTTATGTGGAAAATTCACAAGACTCCACCCCAAAACTGCTAGAACTCATACAGGAATTCAGTCAAGTGTCAGGATATAAAATCAATGCCCAGAAATCAGTTGCATTTCTATACATCAACAAGACAGAAGAGAAATTAAGGAGTCAATTCCATTTACAATTGCATCCAAAACCATAAGATACCTAGGAATAAACCTAACCAAAGAGGCAAAGAATCTGTACTCAGAAAACTATAAAGTGCTCACAAAAGAAATTGAGGAAGACACAAAGAAATGGAAAAATGTTCCATGCTTATGGATTGGAAGAATATTGTGAAAATGTCCATGCTACTTAACGCAATCTACACATTTAATGCAATCCCTATCAAAATACCATCAATTTTTTTCAAAGAAATGGAACAAATATTCCTAATGTTTATATGGAACCAGAAAAGACCCTGAATAGCCAGAGGAATGTTGGAAAAGAAAACCAAAGTTGGGGCATCACAGTTTCAGACTTCAAGCTCTATTACAAAGCTGTGATCATCAAGACAGCATGGTACTGGCACAAAAACAGACACATGGATTAATGGAACAGAATAGAAAGCCCAGAAATGGACCCTCAACTCTATGGTCAATTCATCTTCCGACAAAGCAGGAAAGAATGTCCAATGGAAAAAAGACAGTCTCTTTAACAAAGGGTGTTGGGAAAATTGAACAACCACATGCAGATGAAACTGGATCACTTCCTTACACCACACACAAAAATAAACTGGATGAAAGACCTCAATGTGAGACAGAAATCCATCAAAATCTTTGATGAGAACACAAGCAGCAACCCCTTCAACCTCAGTCACAGCAACGTCTTCCTAGAAACATCACCAAAGGCAAGGGAAGCAAGGGAAAAACTCATCTATTGGGACTTCATCAAGATCAAAAGCTTTTGCACAGCAAAGGAAACAGTCAACAAAACCAAAAGACAACTGACAGAATGGGAGAAGATATTCGCAAATGAAGTATCAGATAAAGGGCTAGTATCCAAAATCTATAAAGACCTTATCAAGCTCAACACCCAAAGAACAAATAATCCAATCAAGAAATGGGCAGAAGACATGAGCAGACATTTCTGCCAAGACAACATCCAAATGGCTAATAGACACATGAAAAATGTTCAACATCACTCAGCATCAGGGAAATACAAATCAAAACCACAGTGAGATACCACCTCATACCAGTCAGGATGGCTAAAATTAACCAGTCCAGAAAGGACAGATGTTGGCGAGGATGTGGAGAAAGGGGAACCCTTCTACACTGTTGTTGGGAATGCAAGCTGGTACAGCCACTTTGGAAAACAGTATGGAGGTTCCTCAAAAAGTTGAAAATAGAGCTACCATACGACTCAGCAATTGCACTCCTGGGTATTTACCCTAAAGATACAAATGTAGTGATCCGAAGGGGCACGTGCACCCAAATGTTTATAGCAAAAATGTCCACAATAGCCAAACTATGGAAAAAGCCTAGATGTCCATCAACAGATGAATGGATAAAGAAGATGTGGTATATATATACAATGGAATACTATGCAGTCATCAAAAAAAGAAATCTTGCCATTTGCAACAATGTGGATGGAACTGGAGGGTATTATGCTAAGCGAAATAAGTCAATCAGAGAAAGATAATTATCATATGAGCTCTCTGATATGAGGAATTTGAGAGGCAGGGTGGGGGGATTGTGGGGAGTGAGGGAGGGAAAAAATGAAACAAGATGGGACTAGGGAGGGAGACAAACCGTAAGAGACTCTTAATCTCAGTAAAGAAACTGAGTGTTGCTGGAAGGGAGTGAGGTGGGAGGAATGGGGGGCCTGAATGGGGGACATCAGAGAGGGTATGTGCTATGGTGAGTGCTGTGAATTGTCTAAGACTGATGATTCACAGACCTGTACCCCTGAAGCAAATAATACATAGGTTAATTACAAAAAAAAGAATAAAGTATGAATGTAAGAGAGCTTCCATAGGTGACACACATCTATATTACCAACACTATCACATAATGATGGATATATTCCTAAATATCTACTAAAACTTCCATTCCAAAATGTTTTCCCTACTGCACAAGTTTCTAAAAACATCACTAAAATGTCATCTTTGCCTTGATGGGCAAACTGTATGTTACTTAAAAGGAAAATATGTAGGTAGCATATTTTGGGCAGTCAACTCATCCACTAAGAAAGAATAGCAGATTTACTATGATTATATATTTTAAGAATATACATAATTCGTTTTTCAGGTTGACAGTTCCTCGGAGTCTTTTGCCATGAGATACTCACTGATTCTCTTTGTGATGCAGTCTCACACCCTTATGAAGACCGTATCGATGCAACATGCTGAGTCTATCAAGTTGATCTCACTGATAATCACCCTGTAGGACTTACTATGTTGCAATAGGAGGCAAGTGAATGAACTAAACAGGGGATGCCAGGGTCACTCTTTCTCCCATACAGAGCTCCCTCTGGTCTCTGGGGATGCTCTCAGACCCAGCAGTCACCGAACCAAGTTTGGGTGCCAGCATTAGTCCCTGTTGGGGTGACCATTCTTCCATGACTGAGCATTGAAAATCAAGAATTCTAGGAAATCTTCGGTCTGGGGCAAACTGGGATATTTGGTCCCCTTACTCCACATACCTAATACAGGTAGATTCGCTTTGTTTTTTCTCATAAATTAGTAGTTTCTTTCTGTGCCCCCACAAATTGTCTCATGTGGTCCCTAAGACACATACGCCCCTCTTTGGAGCCTGAATGATTCTTGCTTGCTGGGGTGGTCCCTGAAAGCTCCCAGGGGGACCGCTGGAGGGCAGCTGGCTCCGGCCTGAAGAAATCAGCCACTCCTGCTCTGAGTCGGCACTCACCTGGGAACACCAAAATCACGTTTCCCACTGGAGAGAAGGAGTGGCGGTGGCAGGGGACACACAGTCCTTACATGGTCCCTTCAAACTGAAATCAAACTCGCAAAAGGTTTTCTTTATCCAACCTGGTCCCGAAGTGACACCTGTATTAATGTGACTGTGTCAACTCGTCTGGGAAAATCCTAAATAAGAAAGCCCGTTTCTCATCTGGTCAGGGTACCAGCTCCTCTCACCCAACTCAGTCAGGCAGGAAACTGCAACAGCAGTTCTCAGCTGAGAACTTCACATTAGAATCACCTGAGGGGGATTAAAAATCCCTGCATCAGACGGAGACTCAGCCCAACAGAAACAGAGTTGTTCGAAGTGGGGACCAGACAGCAGGAGTCTTTTTTTTTTTAATTTTTTTTTTAAAAGATTTTATTTATTTATTTGACAGTGAGAGAGAGATCACAAGTAGGCAGAGAGGCAGGCAGAGAGAGAGGGGGAGAAGCAGACTCCCCGCTGAGCAGAGAGCCCGATGCGGGGCTCGATCCCAGGACCCTGAGATCATGACCTGAGCCGAAGGCAGAGGCTTTAACCCACTGAGCCCCCCAGGTGCCCCCAGACAGCAGGAGTCTTTAAAGCTGGCCAGGTGATTCCAACATGCGGCCAAGGCTGAGAACCACGGGGCTCCACCCTTTCCCCTCCAGTGGTTTTGGGATTATTCTCGCGTCTGAATGCTGAGAAACAGATCTCAGCTGCAACTTGTGTGTGACACCTAGAATCAGTGCTCTTCTGCTTAACCGGAGTTGGGTTTCTAGCAAATCAGGCAGTGTTACGGGTTGTACTGCATAAGCTCTTCGTTCGAGAAGGAAAGCCTGAAGGTCTTAGCCATCACTCTCCAGAGGATACACTGGGTTGAGAGATAGCAGCTAAAGCCGTTTGAAATGTCAATTATCTGACAGCTCGAGACTTTGACTGTGTGTAGACCCCTAAACAAATGCAAGAATGAAACATGAAGGAAAGCGCAGACTGTTTGGAGCCTTCTCCCTCTGTCTCATCTGTGTATTTTTTTTATTACCATATAATGTATTGTTTCAGGGGTACGGGTCTGTGAATCCTCCAGTCTTACACAATTCACAGCACTTGCCATAGCCCACACCCTCCCCAATGTCCACCCCATCCCTCCCACCGCCCTCCCCTCCAGCAACCCTCCGTTTGTTTCCTGAGATTAAGAGTCTCTTTTGGTTTGTCTCCCTCCAGGGTCCCATCTTATCTTTGTGCTAACATCCAAGCCCCATGGCTTTTGCAACTAAATGAGGTAATTTCCATTTTGGAGGTGCGGTATATACACAATATAGATAAATGAGTCCATGTAGATTACATAACTAAATATATTTCACGGGTTACACTGACCAGAGCCAGAATGCTTACCCTTTTGTCCTTCTGTGGGCTCCATGAAGCTTTGTCCTTCAAATGACCCACGTCCAAGGGGCGTGGCCGCACAGGCAGCGTGGCGCGTGGAGAGGCTGTTTCTCAGGTGTCTTGATTTTCAAAGTTGCCCTTAAGATTCAGAACCTTCCATGCCACCTGTGGGCCGGGATTTTGTTTTCTCGGTCACTCAAGGGGAGTATCATTTCTTAGGGTGAGGAATTCTGAGGATTAGTAGGTTGTGGCTGCAAGCCCTCTAACTCAAGTTTATGCGCGGGAGCTTTCCAAAAGTGAAGGAAGCCCTGATAGTTGCTTTATGTTCATTATGCTCCCTTTTTTTTTTTTTTTTTGCATATTCCTTTTGATGGAGTAGTCACCCATTCAACAACTGCCATAGTGGGTTCAGTTCTGGCACTGAAGTCTGACACCACCTACCTGGAGACAGCTTGGATCCCACATGCTAAGGGCTGAGTCCCACAAGACTGGCCCCCACCACTTCAGTTCGGAACCCATGAGCTCTAGATTGGAACGCAGCGTATTTTACTTAATGGCCAGTTGGAAGAGGTGCACAAAGCAAAGTGGGGGGGGCATCTCACCCTTCTCCCCAAACCTGCAAATGTTCACCAATCCAGAGTCTCTCTGAACCCTGCCTTCTTTAAAAAATTTATTTATGGGATGGCAAAGGGAGAAGCAAACTCCTACCGAGCAGGGAGACTGACGGTGGGGGAGGACCTAAATCCCAGGACCCTGAGATGAGGACCTGAGCAAAGGCAGAGCCAAAACAGACGGAACCCCCAGGAGTCCCCACCCTTTTGGCTTTTTATGGAGGCTCCTTCCGTAGTCACTGATTGACTAAATCATTGGTCCTGGTGATCAGTTCAACCTACCGCCCTCTTCCCTTTCAAAGGTTCTAGCCGCCAATCACAGGTTGGTTCCTCCAGCAATAAGCCCCTCCTCAGGTTACCTAGGGAGCTTTCCTAAATCGCTTCATTAACAAAACAAAACCCACCTTTATCCCTATGTCACTTAGAAAAATACAAGGGTTTTAGGAGCACTGTGCTAAGAATGGGATGAAGGCTAAACTTCTGTTTCTTAAATCACAGTATTGTAGTGAGTAACTACTATGTCCAGCGGTAGTACCGGGACACTTGATAAATCAAGAATTCCTGCCCATGCTCTCTCTCAGGTAAATAAATAAAATCTTAAAAAAAAAATTCCTTGCCTTTCTTTTTTGTTTCCTGACATAGTTAACATAAATCAGAATACCTAAGGGGTTGACATTAAATATATTAAACACCTTGGTCAATTTCGATATAGAATTCAGTTTTTGCTAATTATTTATTAGAGTACCCGATCCTGTAGATTTGATTTAAAAATGCCTTTTGGAGGAAGGAAAGATGTGGTCAGTATGAAGTTTTTATGAGATAATTCGAAATAGATACTTTCCTTTATGTTGAAGGGGATTCTGTTTTGTTTTTCAAATATCTTGGACTTATATATCCATGTTTTCCCTTTGAAACAAAAATCTGCATGCCATCTTACTAAATGGAAAAGCCCATAAAGAGCGCAAGGGCTTTGGGAAAGACACATTAACAATGCCCAATCGCCTTTGTAGACTTGTACTTCTGTCTTTCTGCCTAGGGAAGCAAGTCAGGATAAAGATTTTTTGAAGAGTTGCAGCATTTGGCCCTCTTGGCCCTGGGAACACTGACGCTGGTCTATGAACTTGAAGACAAGGAAGCAGAGAGGAGATTCCCATGATGCTGAAGGGGCTTTTGAGCTAACCTGACAGCTCACCGCAGTGACTCAGCAACAACTCACAAAGTCAAGTTCTGAGGCTGTGCATTCATGGCTGTATTTCACCTGCAAGTTCAGATTAGATGCACTTTCGAAATGGAATAAGAAACTCTTCTACACGTCGAAAGCCATTGTTCTCTCATCTGAGGTAGGGGTACATGGTGAAAAGGACAGTCTAGAGCAGACAGAACTAGGTTTGAATGGGTATAATATATGTAATTATATAATTAAGTGCCCATTGTAATGTCTGCCGTTTCGATCATAAGCCTTCCGTAAATGTTCGTTCCTCCTAAGTAGGTCAGAAGATCTTTTTGCATCTTACACTTAATATTTAAAAACAGCTCACAGGTATGCTAGGAACACTTCATAAACAAAATTTAAAGATAAATTAGCTTTCTTCTAGCTGATACTAAAACAATCTCCGGGCTACAAAATAATATACCTTGCTGTTTACCGCAGTTGCTTGTCATCAGTTTTAGGTCTGACATACTGATATCTTTCATAGGGGCACCTGCGTGGCTCAGGGGGTTGAAGCCTCTGCCTTTGGCTCAGGTCATGATCTCAGGGGTCCTGGGATCGAGCCTCACATGGGGCTCTCTGCTCAGCGGGGAGCCTGCTCCCTGCCCCTCGACCCCCCCCCGCCTCTCTGCCTACTTGTGATCTCTCTCTCTGTCAAATAAATAAATAAAGCCTTTAAAAAAAAAGAGAGAGAGAATCTTTCATATACTTAAATAACGTAGTTGTCATAACCCTAATCATACTGGTGACCCCAGTTATTAAAATTAGAATGTATGTACAGACTTACCAAAAACGTGGTACATTCTTCTGGGAAAGTTCATTGGCATGAGGCAGATTCATCGGAATCTCTATCAAGATACAAAGTGTTACAATCACTCGCAAAGTCCCTCCTGCCCCTGCTCCATCTCTGCTGCAACCACCAATTATTTTCCAGCATAGATTAGTGTTGTCTGTTGTAGAATTAACATGAGCGGGGGGGGGGGGGGGGGGGGGGGGGGGGGGTCACATACAGTGTCCATGCCCTGGTCACTCAGCAGGATGCTTTTATATTCATCTACATTGTTGCACATATACATAGTTTGTTTCTTTGAATTGCTGAGTAGTATTCCATTGCAAGAACATACCACAATTTGTTTATCCATTTCCCTATTGATTGACACCTGGGCTGTTTCCAGTTTCTGGCTCTTATTAATACAGTGGCTAAAAATATTCTTGTACAAGTTGGTTTACTTTGTGTATGTCTGTGTGTGTACACATATGCTTTTATTGATTTTGGGTAAGTACCCAAGAATGAAACTACTGTATCATACAGCACATATATGTTTAGTTTCATAAGAAAGCTGCCAGATCATTTTCTAAAGTGGTTGTGCCATTTTATTCCACATCCTTGCTAATATTTGGTGTGTTTCACTTTGGTCTTAATTTGCATTTCTTTAATCCAGTGTGACTAATGATGTTGGGCACTGTCTGACACATATATATTGTTCATTTATCTTCCTTCATGACACGTCTGTTGAAATCTTTTGCCCATTTTTAAAAAGGTATTTGTCTTCTTATTAAGTTATAGGATCTTTAGGTATTCTGAATACAATTCCTTTGCCCAATATATGTTTTGTGAATATTTTCTCCCAGCTGTAGCTTCTGTATTCATTTTTCTAATACTATCTTTTGATGAGAATAAGCTCTTAAATTTGATGCAATATTTTCTTTTATGAGTATTTATTTCTGTGTCTTATCTAAGAAATCTTTGCCTACCCCCACCCCCCAAGTTGTGAAGATATCCTATTTTCTTCTAGAAGCTTGGTAGTTTTATGTTTTTATATTGAAATCTAAGATCCATTTTTTGGTGGGGTATGAGATAGGAGACAAGGGTTTTTACTAATACCATTTGTTGAAAAGCCTTTCCTTTCTCCATTGGATTTAATGTATTTGTTGAAGTTAAATGAGTATCTTAGAAATCATTCAATATTTACCATTATGTATGATATTGGTGGTAGATTTTTAACGGATGCCGTCTGATTGAGGAAAGATTAGGAAAGATTAAAGAAATATCCTTTCATTTCTAGGTTTCTGAGTTTAAAAAAAATCACAATAATGCTGATTTTGTCATATGACTATTTTTGATCCATTGAAATCATCATCCAGTTTTTCTCCTTCATTCGTCAATGTGGTGAATTACATGGATAGGTTTCTTTGAAATTTAAATTAACCTTCTATCCTTGGACTAAATTTCACCAGGCCAAAATGTAACCTTTTTTTAGTAAAAGTTTTCAACCATATTTATGAGGACTATTGACCTGTAATTTTCATGTACTGTCTTTATCAAGCCCTGATATCAGGTTATGCTGGCCTCAGAACATGAATTGGGAAGTGTTTTCTTCCCATAATCTATTGTAGCTTTTGTCCAACTGGTGTTCATTTTTTCCTGAAATGTGTGATGTAATTTACTAGTGAAATTACCTGGGCCCATAGCTTTCTTTGTGGGAAGGTTTTTTTTTTTTTTTTTTTTTTTTAAGGTCTTATTTATTTATTTGACAGAGAGAGAGAGAGAGAGAGAGTGAGATCACAAGCAGGCAGAGAGGCAGGCAGAGAGGGAGGGGGAGGCAGGCTCCCTGCGGAGCAGAGAGCCCAATGCAGGGCTTGATCCCAGGACCCTGAGAGCATGACTCGAGCCGACAGCAGAGGCTTTAACCCACTGAGCCACCCAGGTGCACCTGTGGGAATGTTTCTGATGCTATATTTAATTAAGGCTTCTCAACCCTGGCACTATTGACATTTTTGACTAGATAATTCTTTGTGGTGGGAGGTTGTTTGATGCTTTGCAGGTTAGGGCCAAACCTCCCATCTGTCCATTAGATACTAATAGCTCTCCCTTGCCCAGTTGTGATACCAAAAATGTCTCTAGACATTGCCAAATATCCCCTAGGGAATAAAATCACTCCTGATTGAGAATTATATTTGATCTATATTTTAGAGGCATATCCTAAGGTCATTGAGTTTTCTTTTACTACCTTTTTAAATATACATTTTTATCTAAAATTTCCCTTTAACATTACTTTCGCTGTGTTTTGCAAATCTTTATGTATTGCATTTCATTACAATTAAATCAGGGATATTTTCTGATTTTCCTTGTGATCTCTTCTTTGACCCATGGGCATGTGGATATATTTTGTTTGCTTTCCAAGTACTTTGGCTTTTCCAGATATCATAATATTACTAGTTTGCATTTTAATTCTATTGTGAGAGAATATATTTTGTAAGATTGCAGTCTTTTCAAATGTATTAAGACTTGTTTTACGGACCACCATTTGGTCTTTCTGGGTGAACATACCATGTTCTCTTGGGGAAAAAAAAATCAAATTCTGTAATTGTTGAATATAGTATTCTAGACATGTTAATTCAGTTAAGGTGGTTAATAGTATTGTTTAGGTCTTCTGTGTATTTACTGGTTATTTTTGTCTAGTTATTCTATCAATGGCTGAAAGAGGGGGTGTTGAAATCTCCATGCCTGTGAGTTTATTTCTCTATTTAGTCCTGTTGACTTTTGTTTCGTGTATTTTGAATTTCTGTTATTAGGCACATACACATTTGTGGTTGTCATGCCTTCTTTATAAAAAGACTCTTTTATCATCATAAAATATCCCTCTTTGTCTCTGGTCATACCGTTTGTTTTGAAGTCTACTTTATTTGATGTTAATAAGCCACTTCAACCTCCTTGTGCTTACTGTTTGCTCAGTCTTGGTGTTCCTTTGTAAGGAGAAATAATACTATAATATTTTATATTTATACTACATTATTTATGAACATTCAGCTTCTATATTCTCCTTTGATCTCCACAGCAATTTTACGGGAAAATGATGCTGTTATCTGCATTTTACGGAGATGAAACTGCGTCCACGGGAATTACATGACTTTCCCAAGAGTATAGCGGTTAGTGAGCAGAAACAGAGCCGGATTCCTGTCTTGCTCCCATGTCTGGCTCTCGGCCACTATGATGTGCTTTTCTTTGTAGATGGAATGGAAGGAGAATTGGAAGAATCCAGTGTGGCATGCCTAGCGATAAGCGAGGGCAAATGTAGGAAACCTGTATGGAGGAAGTGGTCCATTTCCTAACACCTGAGGACATGGGTGCTCACAGTGCCTCTCCAAGGCTCCAGGCTGACTCTAAAGAAAAAGCTTTTTTGGTTATCAAGGCAGTGAGATGTGGTCCATAGGGTGACCATAGGGCCACTGTAGTTAAGATTCCATCTTAATGGAATCATTAATATCTCTGAGCCTCAGAGGCAGGCTGGGCTGTGAGCACGGCGGTCCCAAGACGCATACGAGGAGCGTCAGCTGTGTGTCTCCATTTTGTTGTATGTAGTACAGCTTGGCCTGCAGATAGAGGGAGGGATCAGATGCTCGCCACTCAGCCACATGCCCTGCGACTCTATGCCTCCTCCTTGTGGAAGCCATCAGAAAAGTCGATGTCTCAAGCTGCCCCTCACACGGGGAGCCTGACCTTCTCTGAAGGAGCCTTTCCTTGCTTCTCACCTGGCAAACTAAGCCACAGGTGGCCAAGCTGTTGGTCCTCCCGGGGCTCGTCTGCTCCAGCTGGACCCGGGAGCTCGGCTATGCAAATACCAATTACAAGCTTGAATTTGTGCCGACCTCACCCTTTGCTTTGGAAACCTCCAATGCCCGCATGCCTGCCTGATGAAGGAAATCTGTCTAGGGAATTTGGAAGATTGTTTGTCAGTCTTTGGCACAAGTGGTGAATTTTACAACTCATAGGCATGAGCTTGTGATTTTATTAAATATTCCTAGCTTTACAGTGATTTCTGTAATAAAAAAATGCACTCTGCCTTTGCCTCCCAGTCCACTTCACTTCGATCACTTGCTGTTCTTAAAATAAACTGTAGACCTTTCTGCTTCTGTGTCCTTGACATGACCTTTCTCTCCTGTTGACTCACCTCCGGTGCCCAGTTCAAATCCCATCTTCTCCGAGAACCCCCGCACCTCATCAGTCAGAGTAAATGACTCTGAGCCCTCAGGGCCCATTGTAGGAATCCTCCTACCTCTGGTGAGCCCCAGGGTCCCCCGGAGGAAACGAGGTGCGGGAAGCCAGTTTGGCCTTCAAAGCAGCTGCAGAGCAGACCTGCAAACCAAGGGGATGAGTTGTGCACCCGTCACACCCATCCTGAGTGGTCCCCCTCTGCTCACCGGCTTGTCAAGACCTAGGAAACTCTGACTTGATCGATGGTGTCTGTCTTCAATCTGGAGCTGGATTGAAAGGGTGAAGCAGTTAGGCAAGGCCCGGTGGCTCGGTAATTTCTGGAGAATCCTGGCACAAGTCATTTGCATAATGCAGACTTACCTCCCGGGTGATACTGTGGGCTGCAATCCCGATGCAAACGAACTTCAGCTGTATTAACAGCTGAGGCTTAGCGGCCAATGGTGCCATTGCTGGGAGCCCTTGTGGGAGATCACTCTTGCCCTTTCTGGCCCCAGGGCCAGTAAAGTATGGACGGAACTTCCCACGTCAGGGGTGAGAATGGGGCTAGGGGCGACTCTCACCTCCTCCGCCCCACGTGGGGTTAGGGATACGGGCGGGAATTTGAATGGGACAGAGACAGCTGGGAGGCTCTTGGGTTTAGCCCCATGACTCCTGCGTTTGGGGGCTTCATCCTGGCCACACGATGCTCAAGGTCATTTTCTCCTGTGGTCCCACAAGACTTGTTATTAACTAATAAACACTCGCACGGTGCTTACTATGTTCTGGGCTCTGCTCTAAGTACGTCGTGGGTGTTAAGTCATTTCATACTATGGTCACCGCAGCCACTGCTCTGTGACTGGCTGAGAGCTCGGCCTATGAGGTCAGGTGGATCTAGTTTCAAACCCGGATTCTATCCCTCAGCGGCCATGTGACCAAGGGCAAGTGGCTTGGTGCCCCTCTGCCCTGGCTCCTCCATCTATAAAGTGGATTCTCAAAGGATTGCCATGACGATTAGATGAGGTAACATAGGCAAAGCACTTAGCCAAGGGCCTGGGGTCTTGCGGGAGTGTGAGAAAGAAAACCTCATCTCTCAGAGATCCCTCTCTGTAGCCCTGGGATCGCCACAAACATTCTCCTCTGAACCAAAGACCCTCCTCAGGGTTCTAGGGACACGTGTCCCTTCTCTCCCACTGAACTCTGAACTCCATCCCTGGGCGATCTCTGCCCGTGGAGGGGTGGGAGGGAGTGGGGGATGGCAGCGGATCAGAGGTCCTACCGGAAGAGTGTCAGGATGCCTGACACTCTTTCCGTGCAAACGGAAAACTCAGTCCTGCGCATTTGTGCTTCTGCTCAGATTCACTTCTCTGGGGGGTTGGGGGGGGCGGTTGAGGGGGCAGAGAGGCCTCTGGCTCACCCCTGCAGAGCAGGGCCCCTGCTTGGGGGATTCCAAGGGCCCACCCTCCTTATCTGTAGTGAGCTTTGCCGTCAGAAGCCTCCTTGTGAGGGAGCGTGAAGACCTCTGTCAACAAGGAGACCGAGGGCGTGGAATCGTCCCCTCCTCATCTCCCGGGAGGTCACTGTATTCTGATCTTGCCCCTGCAGCAGGCTGGGTAGGTGGAGAGACAGAAGCCCTAAGCAGGAGCCTGGGGTGTTGCAGGGAAGACACACAAAGAGGCCCGGGTCCTGGATGGCACGGAATAGTGTGATGGTCCTGAGTGGACTTGGCCAGCTCAGACCAAGGATAACTTTTGCCCCCTCAAAACTTTACTTGTGGTCAGTCCTTTCCATTAGGTCTGGCGCTTTTAGACTCCGTCAGACACAGCTGGCCCCTAGCCCCTGGGTGGGGAGGGTCTGGATGGTCAGCAGCCTCCGGCCCAGGGGACAGGGGCCCTGCATGCCAGGCCCTTCACCCCCCCACCCCCAAGGTCACCTGCCTGGAGAAAGTTAATGAGTGAGTTATTAAGTCCCACAGGTGACATTCCTGCTATTGACTTCCCAAACCCCGATGGCTGAAGGAGACTTTTATTTAGGGCTCAACAGTCAGAAAACTGATTTTGTCGATGTATGCATTTGGATTTTATGTATCTTAGAGCAGTTTGTTTGCAGAGACGGGCTCATGAAAGACCTCTTGGTGTGCAGCGTGGGGGGTGAATTCCGCCCTGCGCAGCTCCTTGGGGAGCAGTTCTCCGAGGAATGGAGATAAGGGAGGTAGCACTATCACCCAATCAGGGCACACAGGATGGGCTCTGTAAAGCAACGCCAAGGACCCGTGTTTGTAAACTCCGGCTAAGTGCCGAGGAGGGTCCCTCCCTCGCTTTAAGGGCAAGATGAACCCCAATGTCAGTCACCGGGGTTCAGATGCGGATGAAGCAGCCCCCTTTCCAGACCAGTCTGTGTCTGGGCTGGGCTGGGCGAGACAGAGCCTGGGGCTCTAGCCCTTCCTGTCTGGGAAAGGTCCCTCGCATCCTCCTAATTGGACCGCCCCGCTGCCCCCCGTTATTATCCTGGCCTGCTCTATCCAGCCTCCCTGCTCAGCCAGCCCTCGGCAGGGTCAACTGAGTGGTGGACTTAGAGGAAGGATTTCTCCTCCTTTCTATTTCCAAATGACTTATTCTAGGGATTTGGTCTCCCTGTGCGGGATCTGCTGCCCTAAGAGCTGAGAGGTTCAGCCGTTCCGGGAGAAGACTGTGGAAGAGTCCCGAGTCCCGGGACCTGCTTCCATACACATCCTCCAATCTCAAGGGACAAGAGCTATCACTCTCGGTTTCCACCCACGTTCCCTGTTGGCTATCACTTCCCATTTCGTGTCTTTACTCCTGGGGTGTGTGTGTGTGTGTGTGTGTGTGTGTGTGTTGGGGAGGGGGGTTGCGGCTCGAGCCCTCCAGAGCTGCCTGATAGAAATCCTGCAGTTGTGATGGGTCGTCTACTGTTCCCCGGGATACCTCGGCCAGCTCCGTGGCATCAGTCACAGTTCCTCACAGGTCTTCTGGAGCCACATCAGCTGCTGATAATGACTGAGCTTGTGGGCTGCAGGCGTAAAGTGCTTTCTCTGTTACCTCATTGATTTCCTCGCTCCACCTTCTGAGCTAATTGCTATTATCAGCTTCATTTAATGCATGAGGCTAAGGAGACACAGAGAGGTTGAGTAAGCTTACTGAAGGTCACACAGCTATTGAGTGGTCAAGTCTGCCTGGACTCTGGGGTCTGTCTGAGTCTACAGTGCATCCTTTCACACCCTATGCTAATGTTCTTCTAATGTAAATAATTAAAACAACTTTATTTGCGATTTACTATAATTGCACAAGTAGCTCACGAATACAGAATTCTTGTGAACAAATTAAAACGGCTCAGAAAAGGCTGGAATCCCATTCGATCGATACCCCCTAGGTTTTGTCACTTTACCCTGCCTGAGTGGTAATTATTCTCAGTTTGGCTCATGATTTCAGGGCTCTTCCTAGCTCACATTCATGTAAGTATGTGCATACTTTGTCATTCCACAGTCGGTGAACATAGACGTCGTTATCCAATTTCCATCATCGGGATGTTTTAACCCAAATCCTTGGACGTGGCTCCTGGTGTGCTTTTGTTGAATATTTTTCTGCAGCAGAGGAAGTAGAACAGCTGTGTCCTAAAGTAGCCACATGCAAAGCTTTAGGAGATACTGATAAATGATTCTCCAAAGTGGTTACACCAATAAATAACTTTTTAACAAGGGTCACGCCCTTGCTGGGGTAACGATCTCTCCAGGAGGACGGGACAAGAGAAAATGGGCTTTAGTGGCCACAGGGCACAAATGGGCAGCAGGCAGTGAGTGATATGCCCTGAGGCTTCGCAGCCTCATAGCTGGGGAGATGACAGCCCCTCTGAGGCTCGGTGTCACATCTGCAAAATGGAGGCAACAATCTCACTACTCAGAGGGTTGTTGTGAGGATTAATTTAGATGCTATATGAAAAGCTCATAGCATATGGCATATGCATAGCATATGAAAAGTCCATGACAATGATCATTAGGTACATGGAAAGGAAATGATGACCAGCAGCGCTCAGAGCTGTCTTTCCTGGAAAATCTTTAAGCACAGCGAGCTCACACCTGGTCTGAACCCAGGCGCCATCTCCTGGAGGCAGAAGACTGGATGACAGGCTCCGAATGACCAGCCAATTTCAGAGCAGAGCTACAAGTCACAAGCCATGACCTCAACCTTGACAGGCCAGCCTAGGGGAAGGGCCAGGCCATATAGCATGGATGTTCTTCATCTTTTTATGCAAACTACACATTTACAAGAAATGCTCTTGTGCTTTTGAGTTGTCAACATTTTGCCTTTGAATTCCCTTGACTTTTTTTTTTTAATTAATTTTTATTAACATATACTGTATTATTTGCCCCAGGGTACATGTCTGTGAATCGTCAGGCTTACACATTTCACAGCACTTACCATAGCACATACCCTCCCCAAAGTCCACAACCCAGCCACCCCATCCCTACCCCCCCACCTCCCAGCCACCCT
>JAQQSY010000100.1:0-34530 GCA_028646535.1 Procyon lotor
TCTACTTTAGTAACAGTGTCTTTGATGGGTGGGGTTTTTAATTTTGATAAAACATAATTTATTTTTTTTGCTTTTGTGATTTGTGCATTTTTTGTTATGTTAAAGAAATCTTTGCAGGCTTGGGGCGCCTAGGTGGCTCAGTCGGTTAAGTGGCTGCCTTCAGCTCAGGTCATGATCCCGATGTCCTGGGATTGAGCCCTGCACGGCTCCCTGCTTAGCAGGGAGTCTGCTTCTCTCTCTCCCTCTGTCTCTCCCTGTCCTCCTGCTTGCGCTCTCTTCCTCTCTCTCTCTCTCAAACAAATGAATAAATAAAATCTTAAGAAAAACAAAAAAGAAATCTTTGGCAGGCTCAAGATTACCAAGATTTTCTCCTATATTTTCTTACAGTGATTTTATGGATTCAGTTTTTGGATTTTAGTCTATGATCTATTTAAATATTTGTTTGTGGTGTGAGGTAAGTATCAAGGTCCTTTTTTTTTTCTTTTGGCATTTTCTATACAGTTGTTCCAACACAATTTATTGAAAATACTGTCTTTTTTGTTTTGTTTTGTTTTTTCAAGGTACAAGCAGGCTTGCTCTCACAACCTTGAGATCAAGACCTGAGCTGAAATCAAGACTGAGCCACCCAGGCTCCCCTATCTTTTTATCACTGATTTGCTTTTCTGCCTTTGTTGAAAAATCCCCTTACTATAAATTTGATTCTATTTCAAGACTCTTGATTTTGTTCCATTGTTCATGAGTCTGTCTTTATACCAATCTTGTTTGCATTCATTCTGGAAAAATCAATACCAGGTTGGCATGTTTGTAAATACTTCCCCTGGGTAGCAGTTTTGAGGTAGCCATGTATTCCCCTGCACAATGCTCTCTGCTAAGTTACTAATAACAAATATCTGGATGTAAGAGATCCTGAAAAATTTTATGAGTCAAGAAATAGTATTGGTTGAGAGACCTGTAGCAAAGATTTTTATTAGGCTTCTTATACTCCTGTGTTATGCTTTGGGTTTATGCTCTCAGTTTTCATGAATCATTAGAGCTTTTCATTTACCCCTTTGAAATAAGGTATGCATGACAGATTTTCTATGATTGGGAAAAACAGATTTTTAGATTTTTAGAATTAGCTATTCATGGACTGGATTGAAGAGGACAGGATTCGATAGCATCGGAGTCCATCTCTTTTATTAATATGTTATAAGGTATGGTACATTTGTCACAATCAATTAACCAATATTTATAAATTATTATTAACTATAGCCTATAGTTTGCTCGCATTTCCTAAGTTTTTTACCTAAAGGCCTTTTTTAGTTCCACGATTTCATTGTGAATATCACATATTTAGTCATCGTTTTGTTTTAGACTCCTGACTGTAATAGTTTCTCAGACTTTCCTTCTTTTTGATGATCTTGAGGGTTTTCAGTAGTATTGGTTAGGTATTTTGTTCAGTGTCTCTCAATCAATATTTGTATTATGTTTTTCCCATGGGTTTTTGCAAGAAGACCACAGAGGTAAAATGCCATTTTTATTATGTTGTACCAAAGGTACAACATTATTCATGTTGGCCTTTGTCAGATTCTCACTGTAAAGTTACTCTTTTGCCCAGTTTCATGCTGTATACTTTGGAAGAAAAGAAGCCACACACAAAAGGAGTGAAGGGTTATGTTCCATTTCCATAAGGTTGTTATTTGGAAATTTTTTGTATGGGAGATTTATCTCTTCTTTCCCAGTTATTTATTCAATTATGTATTTATATCTGTATATTCATGTATATTTATTTTATATTTTGAGTTATAATCTAATAATTTATTTTGTTGCCCAAATTGTTCCAGCTTTAGCCATTGGGAATCTTTTCATTTAGTTCCTATGTCCCTTCAACTGATTTTATTTTTTATATTGCTCTTATATCCTATAACCTTGCTACACTCATTTGTTAGTTCTGGTAGCTTTTTAAAAGGATTCTGTATGGTTTTCTATACAGATGATCATGTCTTTTGGGAAAAAAAGCAGTTTTACTTCTTCTCTAAATAGACTGTCTTTTATTTTTTTCTTGCCTTAAATTGCGTTGGCTAGAATTTCCAATACAATCCTGAATAGAAGTGGTAAGAGCAGATGTCCTTATCTTGTCTCTAGAGGTCTTAGGAACAAAAGCATTTTGGTCTTCCATCTTTAAGTATGATATTAGCTGTAGGATTTTCATAGATGTCCTTTGTAGTTTAGAGGAAGTTCTTTTCTGTCCCTAGTTGTTATTTTTTCATGTATGGTATTGACTTTTGTCTAGTGCTTTTTTATGTCTCTAATTGAGATCATCATGAGATTTTAATTTTAATTTTATTTTTTAAAAAAGATTTATTTTGAAAGAGCACACAAGGGAGTGAGCATAAGCTGGGGGAGCGGCAGAGGGAGAAGCAGACTCCCCACTGAGCAGGGAGCCAGATGTAGGACTTGATCTCAGTACCCCGAGATCATGACCTGAGCCACTCAGGTGCCCTACAATTTTACTTTTTAGTATGGTGTATTACACTGCTTGATTTTTGAATGTTAAACCAATCTTCATACTTGGTCATGATGTACTTCTTACATATTTTTGTTAAGCTGTGAATTATAGCTTACCTTGTGAAATATGTGGTACATTGTAACTGTATTTTACTTTATTCTTTGAAGATTTATTTGAGAGAGCTTGAGAGAGAGAGCCCATGAGCGCATTGTTGGGAAAGCGATAGAAGGAGAGAGAGCCTGACACAGGGCTCAATCTCACAACCCTGAGATCATGACCTGAGTAGAAATCAAGAGTCAGCTGCTTAACTGACTGAGCCACCCAGGCTCCCTGGGATCACTGTTTTAAAAGAATTAAATAGGATAGAAAATATCAGACTGTATTAAACTATTGTTCTGTGGAATTTTCATCTTAATTGTGTGTGTATATCTGTATGTACTAGGCTGTAACATAAAGTGTGTCTCTTGACCTAGCTTATATAAACACTTTTAAAAATAACTAGTTCATTTTTTGATCCTGATGATAATAAGGCATAGAGTAGTGCAAGAAAGCAAGTAGCCCCAAGAGGAGAGTGCCAGAAAAGAGGTACAACTGCGGTGAGAAAATGGGGTTAGATAATGGAGAAAATGAAGAAATACGGATTTCTTTAGAAAAGCCTCATCTATTTCTCTCTCTCTCTCTCTCTCTCTTTCTTTCAAGATTTATTTATTTATTTGAGAGAGAGAGAGAACAAGCTGGAGGGGCAGATGGGGAGGGAGAAAATCTCAAGCAGACTCCACGCTGAGTGCAGGGCCCAACGTGGGGCTCAGTCCCAGGGCCCTGAGATCATGACCTGAGCTAAAATCAAGTCAGATGCTTAACCATTTGAGCCACCCAGGTACCCTTATTTCTTAGTTTTGAGTGGAGTGATATTTATGTCTGCATGATGAAACCCATGGACTATGAAAGGATGTGATTAGTTGCAGATTAATAACTTAATGTTCCTAGGCAAAGGACTTGGTAGTCTTTCAGATTTTGGGAAGTCTCTCCAGAAATATCCTCTCTTGTATGACTTTAGTGTGGTCTTAAGGTACTTTGTTCTCTTCTAGAAATAATGTTTTGAATAAAATCAAGCAAAGGCTATTAAATTTGCTTAAACTAAGATAATTGGTACTTGTAATATCTCTTCATATACAGTGAGAATTTAATCCTTGTAGGGATGCACAGTCTTGAGATACTAGCTAGTGATGTCAATTACTAGTTCATTTCATAGGTTTGAATTGGGCATTCAATGATGCATTAAATGCATCATCCATTTGAGGATGGAGCAGTGATAGGAAAAGAATCTTTGTGGTATCCTTGAGTCCTAAAGTATTGAATCTGTGTTTCTCTGGCAGTCATATTCCTTTGTTATTTGTCATTTTGGGACTAAGTGTTGTAGTTTCAAATTTCTGAAGGAAAGAATCTGATTAAACAGCCTAGATTCCTTTTCAACTTCTAGATCAATCACCTGTACCCAAGGAAGTATGTTTTAGGTGTGCAATTTACGCCTGTATATATAGCCTTTCTCTGGAAAGATGGAATCACTGGTAGCTGGGCAGCCACCCTAAGAGGGGTTTGTTTATTGATAACAAGTTAATTATATTAATAATAGTATTGAAAACCAACTTATAATACTGAAGTAATTTATTTTCTGAATGGTTAAAATTAATCCTTTTTCTTTAAGTTATTGGTTCTTTTTTTATTTTTTTAAAAAATATTTTATTTATTTATTTGACAGAGAGAGATCACAAGTAGGCAGTGAGGCAGGCAGAGAGAGAGGGGGAAGCAGGCTCCCCGCCGAGCAGAGAGCCTGATGCGGGGCTCGATCCCAGGACCCTGAGATCATGACCCGAGCAGAAGGCAGAGGCTTTAACCCAGTGAGCCACCCAGGTGCCCCTAAGTCATTGGTTCTTGATTAGCTTTTTTTTGTTTCTAAAAACTCCATTTGAAAATATGATAAAATATCTTGGATCCCTTGAAGTCCATCCAGGAACTTCAGATTACTTGTCCCTACTGTAAATTTCATAATCAAACAGTTTAACGTGTGTTATTAAATTCCATGTAAAATCTAGTCGTTCAGGCCAGAGCATGAAATATCACAGAATAGAAATTATTATTTCTAGTTAAAACTGTTATTTGAGAAAATAATTATCAAGTAGCAGAGCCAGTTATTAAGTTTAGAAGAATAGTAGACATTATTGTGAATCTTTAATAACATGTTCAATAACAGGAATCATAAGCAATTTCAGGGAGAGGTGAATAACTCAAGAAATGCGTTATTTACTGATGAGTTTTGAAAAGAATGTCCCAGGGTTTTAGTATTTGAATGAAAAGAGATAAGTGTAGAAGAAGGTAGGTAACTAGGTCAGAAAAGGGTTTATAATTGTGTTAAGATTCTTTTGAGCTCTAAGATTTTATGATTCTACCTCCAATTAAGTGTATTTAACCTGGAGATGGTACATTTGAGAAATCTCTTTCAGGTTTCTTTAGCAAATAACTGTATTATCTTTGTTTTTATGATGTAGCTATAGAATGGATCTGATGAAAGTTCAAGTAAATCGTGACTAAAATTCATAGTAACATCAGATATAAAATTTATGCTATTAATTTATAATCTGCATACTTACTGTCTTATCAAGACCCCCCAGTATTTTTTTTTTTTTTTTTTGGAAAAATTTCACCACTGGTTATATCAGGTCTCTGTGTTCATATTCCTATTTGACCTTTGTCTTTGTATTAATAATAGCTAACACTGAATTTTCCTATGTAGTAGGGTTATTTCCTAGTATTTTACATATTCTAACCCAGTTAATCATCAAAACAGCCCGTGAAAACAGGTATAATTTTATCTCCATTTCATAGATAAGGAAACTGAGGCATAGAAAGGTTGAGTAGTAAGTGGCATTTTTATTCTTGAGCTGTAATTCTTAACTTTTTCTGCAATTTATGGCCTCTTAAGCAAATTATAAATCTTTGATTATGGAGTGACTTTGTTTTACCGTAAGTGTCTACTTAGCACAGTGCTTTGTTTGCAATTTAGACTCTAATAATTATGTATTGATTCTAAAATGCATAATCTAAGTCAAGCGCATTCTTTCCATTTGCCTGGAAATTTTATTCCTCTAGTTAGCTATTTCTGTTATTAATAATGAAAAAACTAGTAAATGTATTTTCATGTATTATGTGTAATTAAAGAAGATTTTGGATAAAACAGAAGCCTGTTTTAATATTTTAAGTATGTTTTGAAGTTATTACATTGTTAAAAAGATGGTAAAAGTTAACCAATAAAATACACACATTCACAATAAAATTTATTTCATAGGATACTATGAAATAGAGTGAAGGGTACATTTATTTTAAAATAAACCTCTTTGGTGCTCGCTTCGGCAGCACATATACTAAAATAAACCTCTTTGTATGCCATAATGTACATAGTAATGAAAGAATGTGTTTCAAAATTTTAAAAATAAAAAAAATCAGAAGTTGTGCCCTTTTTTACATGTCATATGAATTTCTTCTGTGCTGTCGTGACTTTGATACATTCAGGTCAATCAGCTTTGTCCTTTATCCTCGTTTTCTCTTTGTTAACAGCTACTTTGGTTTTACATATATGTTATGCTTCATTTCTCACACCCCTCCCTTTTAATTAAAAAAATAATTATTCAGAAGTTTAGTTCATTGACTTAAATTTCTGCCCTGTTTTTATAAGTTTGGTTTTAAAATATTTAGGAACCTCTTTAGAGCTTTAAATGGTTCTTTAGTGAGTAGAAATGGTTTATCTCAGATACCAATTTATCTCTTTATGATTAAGCCCTTCTCAGTTATAATATTCAGTAGAGTAATACAATTATTTGGGGATTTCAGATGGCAATTTAGTTCAGAAGAGCTGTAGCAACACTTGGAAAAAGTATAGGTAGAAAATTGCCGCTTCCAAGCCTTAATGGTCTTTTGTGAGTTTCCCTCCCTTTGTTTGCTTAGTATACACTTAAAGAAAGTCTGCTTTTCCTTTATCAATTAAGTTATGAAAAATATGGCTGAAGAATCATTCTCTAGTTTCTGTTTTGTAAGAAACATAATTATATTAATAAATGATTGGGGCACATTTGTGCAAAAGTAAAAATATATGTAGATTAAAGCCTAATTAACATGTATAATGGAAGATAAATAATTTGATATATACACTGTTTACCCAATGTAGGGAACAAGCTGTTTAATAGCTGTGAATGTAAGTTACCATTTTATCTTCTCCTTTCTTTTTAAAATAGTTTATTAGATGAACAGTATTAATATGTTTTCCAGATTAGCTCTAGAGCTTAACCATTTTGAAGTCCTATTTGGATAAGCACGGACTTTTGATATTGCTTTAGTTTAAATTATAGTCAATGTGTCCATAATTTAAATAAAAAAGGGGAAGGAAAAAAAGAGCTCTTATTTGGATATCTGTTTTGTACCAGGTGCTTTATATATTATCTTAAATCTTCACTAAAATTGTTTGAGGTTGATATTATTTCCCCCATTTTATAGATGAGCAAACTGAGGCACAGAGGTACCACAGTAAGTGGCTAAACAAGAATTTAGACTTACTTGTCTGACTTTAAGGCCCATACTCTTTGCTGATGTCCCTTTGATATGAACTAAATTGAAGGTAGAATTTCTTGTTAATGACGTGAATCTTAATCTTTCCATCTTTCACTTTTACTCTTGCCAGGCCTGTCTTTTTGGGTTTTTGATGAACTTTTGTCTTTCTAAAAGTGATATATGCTCCTTATTAGGATACTTAAACATATAGGAAAGTATAATGACAAAGAAGTCTAAAATCTTACCAACCATAGTTACTATTTGACATTTATAATGTACTTTTTACATAATTGAAATCACAGTATGTAATTTTAAACCGCAGATTTTCACCATAATATAAGCATTTTCTTTATATGGTTGGTAACACATACTACTTGGTATGTATGTAGCATGATATAAATAAAGGGATTATTTCTCTTTGGACATTTAAGGGCTTTCACTTTTTTCCCTTTGTGTCACTGAGATGAACATTCTTGTATGTAATTTGTCAAGATGTTGCTTATTTCTTCACTAACCCTTCCCATATGCCCACACACACCCTTACATCCCTTCTTGCCCAACACTAAGGCTATATATAGTCAAATGTTGGTTACTCAGATTATTCTTTGCCCATCTGTCCTTCCTGTCTTCCTCTTCCCTTTAAATATGCTTATAGTATTTTCAAAGTATAATTAGGTTCATTTGTGTCAGTTTGCTTTCAGTTTTAGGTTCTTCCCCTCTTCTCATTCTTTCTCATTTTATTTTTTACGTATGTAGAATATTAACATGCTTTCCAGTGTCAGAGCTGTTCAAGGCCAAACCCTCCTCATGTATATTGCATCTGCCATCTTTTTTTTTTTTTTTTTTTTTTGCATCTGCTATCTTCTAATCATGGATTTTACTCTAGCAGTTGTCTGTCCTTACTGTAGCATCAGTAGTTTCCTTTTTCTGCATCATTGTCACCAACATATAAACTTGCTGAGTTCTCTTACCTTAATAAAGAAAACAAAACTTGAAAGCAGCTTGGTTTCTCTCCTACCTTACTGGTTCTTCTTTTGTAATCTCCTTTATGGTTTCTTTCACATTTCTTGTTTCTTATGGTCTCTGACCACAGTCCTTGAGTCATTTGATTTTCTGTCTCTATCGTGCAACTACAAATACCATCTCTAACATTTGTTGGTGATTACCAAATTTGTATCTGCAGTTACTGAATGAGATTTGAATATTCACCTAATTGGCCTCTTTTCTTGGATATCGAATGCGCATCTCTTAATTAAGCTATTCAAAGCCTAAATTCTGATCCTTAACCCCAAATTTATTTCTCCCTCTGTTTCTTTACCCTAATAAATAGTAACTCTATCCTTCCATTTACTCGACTAAAAACCTTGGAAGTCATCCTTGACGTCATTCTGTATAATCAAATCCTGTTGGCTTTACTTTCAGAATGTATCTCGACTGTTCCCTTTCTATCACTTTTTACTCTTCCATCTCGATCCAGGGCAGCATCTTTTCTTACCTGGATTATCACTGTAACTTCCTATCTGGGTTTGCTGCTTCTGTCTATGTCCTTCCTTTCATATATTCTCAGTGGAGTGAACCTTTGAAAATTGAAGTTTCCAGGGGCACCTGGGTGGCTGAGTCAGTTGAGTGTCTGACTCTTGATTTCAGCTCAGGTCTTGGTATCAGGGTCTTGAGATAAAACCCTGTGTTGGACTCCACATTCAATCACTCTTATTTTTACTCAGAGTAAAAGCCAGAGTCCTCAGAGTTTGGTTTTAAAGGTCCCACATGATCTGGCCCCTATTATTTCTCTAAGTTATCTCTTTTCCTTTTACTCTTGCCTTTCTGCTCACTTCCTCCAGCCACATTGACCTTCCTGATATTCCTCAGACATGCCAGGCATTTTCCCACCTCAAGTTTTTACCCTTGCTTGTCCTTGGCCTGGAGCATTCTTCCTCTAGATATTTGTATAGCTACCTCCTTCACTTCCTTCAGATCTTTGCCCAAATGTCATCTTTTCACTGAGAGTTTTCCTGTCCATCCTTTTAAAAATTAAAAAGTCCTCTGCTTATGCCCACTATCTTACTATTTTGCTTTTTTTCTCCTCCATAGTCAGAATCTGACTTACTATATATTTAACTTATTTTTTTCAGTCTCCACAGAACTCTGTTCCCTTAAGCCCCATGAGGGCAGATTTTTTTTTGTTTTGTTCAATGTCATATTTCCATTGTTTGTTAATTTATAAGTATCAATTAAGATTTACTAAATGAATGATTGAATGAAATGGTCAAGGCCTTGTAGAATTAGTCTCTTCTTTGTCCTTTCTGATTTATCTACTTTCTTGATCCTCTTGTAGTTCTGTTTTATACCACACCCCCTCCAGCCTGAAAACCTTTCTTTGTGTTTTATTTCCTCTGCTTGGAATACTCTTTCTTCCTGTCTCCCTTCTTTTCCTTGCCTAGTTTACTTCTACTACTCATTCTCAAATATCATCTCAGATGTACCTGTTTTCAATGTAGCTCTAGATTAAAACCCTATACCGTATTCTTTCTTAGCCATTTTTTTTGATGTTCTGTCTACCAACTGAACTGAGAACTGCGCAAAGGCAGGGACTCCTTGAGTGTACTGCTTGCCAGTGTATGTGTCTAAGAGTGAATTCTCAGTAAGTACTTAGTGAATATTCCCTTCTTGCTCTAATAATCTGCCTTGAGGTAGTAGCAGGCCGTTCCTTTATGATTAGGGGTGAAAGGCTGTCAGGAAACGTCATAGTATTAAACCAAACATGATTGATGGTCGGTATAATACGACCCAGCATCACTGGTCAAATATGGGTTAAATGTAAATTCTGTATTTCTCAGTTGACATTCCGTGAGAAGATATGAATCCTGACAAAATATGGCTCAAGAAATTCTGGTGTAGAGTCAGTGGGAAGCATGGAATGAAGCGTGTATATATATTGATATTCTTGTTGATGTGTAAGACATGTAAATAACCGGTATATTTTGTTAATTTAATAATTAGTTTCAAAAAAGGTAAAAGACTAGCTGATAACTCTTGTTAACTGGTAGTTAATTTTGTCAGTTGTTTCATTTTTTGAAAGAAGTACTTCTTGGGCAAAGTTAGCAGTTTTTTTTGTTTGTTTCTTTTAGGGTTGTTTTTATTTATTTATAGTTTTCATATGAACAGTTTTTATTTAAAGTCATATATAATGTTACTTTATTCCTGCATCTTCTCAATTGTTTCTTCCTTATATTTGCCCTTTGCTTTCCTACTTGGCAAGTTTTGGCTTATATTCAAGGATCTTTTTGTAGTTTTCATCTACTTTTGGTCCAGTGATAACCATCTTGCTAGGGTGAATGGCCATGTGGACAGTTGTGCTGTTCCCCTTTTCTCACTATACTCGTTCAGTATGGATGATGTATTTCTTCCTGTAAACCTGGACTACTTTGCCAATCTACTGACCTTTGTACTCTCCTTGTACAACCTATACTTCATTCTCCTTTTGGATGAGCATGGATTGACCATTGTACTTCTGTCTCAGCTCTTTGGAAAGAGAGGAAGAAGACATTATCTTCCTGTGAATGTGGAAAGGTACATTGAAATGTCTTTTATGGTTCTTGCTCCGGTCAGAAGTCACAAAGGGATTGAACTTCATTTTGGCCGCTGTTGCTTCAGTAATGGCTGCAAAAGGGAAAAAAAAAAAACTAGGGTTGTTGTAAGGATCAAATAAACTGATGTATATGGAAGTACTTTAATGTGTATGCATAATTTATTATTATTACTGTTATTGTCTTTATTAATTGTGATATTGGGCAAGTAAGTTAGTTTCTCATTATGTTATTTCATTATCAAAACAGTGGGAATAAAAATAGTATTGACCTTAATGGTTTATCGTAGGAATTAGATGGAGCAGTAATGTTTGTATGCAAAAAACCTGGTACACAGTAAACCCTTGGAAAATGTCCAGTATTGCTTTAACTATAATTGTTATTTCTAGTCTTTTTTTCTTAAGTTTAAGAATTTTTGTTTTCCATTCATGATAGAGAATCTGTGTTCTTTAATTAGAATTTAGGATCTAGTCTTTCATGTGATTTTTGACACTTTCACTAAGCATTTTATACTTCATTTATCTTAACTCCTACAGAAAGGATAAATGGTATTTGTACAGCCAATTCAGTATTATAAGTAATTGGTATTTTTAAGTCTCATGTAGAAAACACCAAAATTGGCTGCCAAGTAGTGTTGCATAATCCACTTCCTCCAAGATGTTTAGAAAAAAAGATTTGTGTACTCTAATTTATTCCTGAATGATCTAGATCAGTTTGTGAAGCTGGGAATCTCTGGATGATTCTAAAAGGAGTACTAATATCCTTTGATATTGTTCTCGGGATGATGAATGGGTAGCAGCTGCTATTGCTACTTCTAAAGGGTCCTCTATTCCCTTAACCTTCCTTGTAGGTTGGTTCGTAAATAGGAATATCCCTTTCTGTGATGTGATCTGTAGCAAAGTGAACAAAATGTGGTTATGGTATGGTCTTATCCTCACTACCTTGCATAGTATCTGGAAAAAAGTAGATGTTACTTAAATATTCATAAATTTGAAAGGCACTAAGAACCAGAGTTTTATGTATGTAGAAATATGATATTCAAATATATGCTAAAAGTAGGCTTTATGTAAGAGAGCTATGGATAAGAGAGATCAAAATAATAATAACAAAACCTCATTGAAAAATGTGGATCAAATTAGAGCCTGAAGTTTTGTGTTTCTTTGTGCTGCTATTACATTTTTAATGCTCTGTGTATTTGCAGTAATGACTGGGGTACAGTAACTGACCCCAAAATGAATGTCAATATATATTCTCTTTCAGATTTACTAAAAATTTATCTCCTGACAAGATAAATCTAAGTACCCTCAAAGGAGAAGGTGAACTGAAGAATTTGGAGTTGGATGAAGAGGTGCTCCAGAATATGTTGGATTTGCCAACATGGCTTGCTATCAACAAGGTTTTTTGTAATAAAGCATCTATTAGGGTAAGACTTTAATATCTGTGGAAAGCATTTTCTGTTTTATTTTTTATTTCATTCCTATCACTTAAAAATAAGTTTTTTGTTTTAGGTAGTTCTATAAAAAGGCATTTTCATTATTATAATTTAAGAAGACAGGTACCTATGTCTAAGTAATTGCATGAATGTGTGCTTGATAAATTTATTAGTCATATATTAATGTATTATTAATTTATAGTTTAATTTTTATTTAAAGTTTAATCTTAACATTTAAATAAAATATTGGTAGTTAATAAAATAATTGGTTAAATTTGGCATGTATTCAAAGATACTTTTTCATAGGATTTACTGTTAATATGGACAGTTTAAATGTGTAGTAAGTAAACATGATTTCAAATAAAGTTGTGAAACCATAAATCCTTAACTTATTCTGTACATTGTACTTTTATTTGAAATTTTGTTTCTTTTCCTCATTTGTTTCTTCTTCAAAGATTCTTGTTTTCTTTGATTATTATCGTTCCTCCTTATTGTTCCTCCTAGTCATTGACTCTAATCATTTGTCATATCACTTTTTGCTCTTAAAGACCAGTGTTTTTAAGAATCTGCTCAATAGAAATACTGCATGAGTAATCTGTTTTATAAGATTAAAGTTGAACTCCAAAGAAAAGAGTGTGGGAAAGTTCCTATATTGTTCAGTGGTCACCTTTAACCCAAATATCTACAAAGATGTTACTTTTTAGTGTATGTTTGAAATTATTATTTGATATTGCCTACATTTTACATGAATGGACTCACCTTTTTATTTTTCTTCTCTCCTTTTTTTTTTTTTAAAGATTTTATATATTTATTTGACAGAGAGAGAGAGAGAGATCACAAGTAGGAAGAGAGGCAGGCAGGGTGGGGGCGAGCAGGGTCCCCGCTGAGCAGAAAGCCCAATGCAGGGCTCGATCCCAGGACCTTGAGATCACACCTGAGCCGAAGGCAGAGGCTTTAACCCACTGAACCACCCAGGCACCCCTGTATTTTTCTTGAATATCTATAAAAAGATTGGTCAGAATTTTGTTTTATTAAAAAAAATGTTTTTAAAAAAGATTTTATTTTTTTAAGTAATCTATACCCCCAACATGGGCTTGAATTCATGACCCTGAGATCAAGAGTCACATGTTCTACAAAAAAAAAAAAAAAAAAAGAGTCACATGTTCTAAGACGGAGCCAGCCAGGCGCCCCATGGTCAGCATTTTAGAATTAAAAAAACTATTCAATGAATACAAGACTGGTTATTCTCTGCTGGGAAATCTTAGTTTAAATTTCGAAGTTAAGGGGCTCCTGGCTAGCTCAGTCAGGAAAGCATGTGACTTTTAATCTTAGGGTTGTGACTTCAAGCCCCAGTTTGGGCATGGAGCCTACTTAAAATTAAATCAATCACTTATGAAGTTAAAATGTGTTTTAAGGTCTGGGAAAAAAGAAACTTATGAGGACCTAAAATTCTTATTTTAAAAGATGACTAAGAAAATATGATTAGTAGTTTTTTCTTATTCAAAATAGGTACATCTGATTTCAAGAGTCTAAATGAGTTGTTCAATTTATTACTCAGCAATTTGAGAAAAAATCAGCTGATAAAATTTGGTGTGTCTATCACTATATTTAGAAAGCATCTGTATTGATCACTATTTTATATTAGTTTTTAATGATTGATTTTAAAGAAAAAAATTTTGGGGTTTTTTTTTTTTTTTGGTAGATTCCATGGACAAAATTGAAAACACATCCCATCTGTTTGGTGAGTTCTGACTAGCCTCAAATAAACATTTATATATGCATATGATCTAACTACTCCGCTAGTATTAATCTTTTGTTTCATAGAAACACAATCTTCTGGCTTTTCTACAAATTGGCTTTCATTTTATTTAGGTAGTACTTAGTTTTTTCAGCCCTTAAATTAGAAGTTTGAACTTTAAAATGGGAGGGTCTTGTATTATGTTCTAAGTTGATATATTTTTATTGTATCACTTAGCTCTTTACTGACATACTATGACAGTTTTAGTAACATTTAATTCAAACTTTCTGCATTTCTGATTTTATTGATCTACTAAGTTAAATAATATGTACCTGAATATACTTTCCTTTTTTTTTTTTAAGAGTTTATTATGTATTTATTTGAGAGCGAGCACACACACACACACACACACACACACACACACACACATACACACAGGAGTAGGGTGAGGAGGAGCAGAGGGAGGGGGATAAGCAGACTCCTCCTCACTGAGCAGGGGGCCTGAGGGGCTGGTCACAGGACCCTGGGATCCTGACCTGAGGCAGAGGCAGATGCTTAACTGACTGACCCACCTAGGTACCCCAATATACTCTCTTTTTTTAAGGAAAATTGAAGAAAGATTGGTCATTTGGTCATTTATGGATTCATTCATTCCACAGATAGTTATTGAGCACTTTCCCTGTGCCCTGAGGGAACTTAATATTTTTATAGAAGGGACCAATAACAAGTAAACAAGATAATTTCAGATAATAATTGCTATATTAAAATAGAGAATGAAGAATGACTAAATTGTGTTAGTGATGACTACTAAGGACATTTGATCTTCAAAACTGTTACCTTGAAAGAAATTTTTTTCATTATGGCAATGTTATTTTTTCATATTCTTGCATATTTCATATTTTTATTGTATGTCTTAAATTTCAAGTGTTTGAGATAAGCTTTTATAGCTACTTAAATCCCATTTATTAATACATAATCTTATTTACCAGTTAATATCATACATTCTGGGATTAGAGATTGTGCTTCTGTAAAATCTGATGATATCAGCAGCATGTGGTTACTTGTAATTTTTTGGTCTCATACTCCTTTATACACACAGCTTTTTTATCAGACAGTGCCTTGAGAAAGGTCTGAGCACATTTTTTGTTTTGGTATTTATCTTTTTAGACTTTTAGAGAGACATTTAAAATGACTCTGCTTACTTACTGTTCATGTTGTTCCTAAAGAAATGGAAGAGAAAATAGTGTTATGTGATATTTTCATAAAATATCTACTTTTTTAAGTTTTTAATCGGTTTTTATTAGTCCCTGGATAAAGTAATAATGGAAATGAGTACATGTGAAGAACCACGAAACCCTAATGGCCCATCACCAATTGCAACTGCTTCGGGACAAAGGTGAGCTATTTCCGTTAATCTGCATGACTTGCAAAGGGAGTTCCTTTCTGTAGTCAGCTCTATTATCTGTAGTAATGGAACATAAAATAAAATTTCCTAGGGGTGCCTGGGTGGCTCAGTGGGTTAAAGCCTCTGCCTCCAGCTCAGGTCATGATCTCAGGGTCCTGGGATCGAGCCCCGCATCAGGCTCTCTGCTTGGCGGTGAGCCTGCTTCCCCCTCGTTCTCTGCTGCCTCTCTGCCTACTTGTGCTCTCTCTCTCTGTCACATAAATAAATAAAGTCTTAAAAAAGAAAAAATTTCCTAACCCTAGATGGTTTCTATTTCAGTCACCTTTTCCCATTAGACATTTTGCAGTTTTGGTATTATGTGGCTAGAGTAGTAGAATTGATTTTTAGCCTCTTTTATTCATCTTGCTCTCCTTGATATTAAATAGTAATGGTCAACCAAAAGCATTCTATAAATCAGATAGTCTATTAGTCTCTGAATAGTTTCCTTGTCTATCATTTATTCTATGCATCAGTGGAACTTTTATGACTCTTATGAGTTAAGTTGATGCCTTAAAAAGTTATAGGCCTTTTTGGTTACTCTAAAATTCATTAAATGTTGAATGTTCACCCTTTATACATTTTGGATTTTGATAGATAAAAATCAGGTGCTAATAAAGTAGAAGCATGGGGGCCATTTTGCAAAGTCTTCTTGAAAAGTTATTTTTTTTAAGGTTTTATTATTTGAGAAAGTGAGCTCAGTGAGGGCACAGGCAGAGGGAGGGGCAGGGGGACAAGCGGACGCCCTGTTGAGTGGGAGGCCTGATGGCAGTGCTGGATTCCAGGACTCCAAGATCACGACCTGAGGTGAAGTCAGGCACTTAACCAACTGAGCCACCCAGGTGCCCCTTAAAAAATAGTCTTTAAAAAATTGCCTGTTTATTATTGCATTCAGTAAATTTGATGCTCATATAATTTCCTTAAGGCAGGATTTCTGCACTAATTTTTGTCTGTGCATCTATTCATGTAAAATATTCACATAGATTTTAATGTAATTAGTGCTTTCTCAAGTTGTAGAACACAGCAGCCCTGAACATTTTATAGTATTTTGGGTGCTGTGTCAAACCAATGATAAAACTCTTCTTTGGAGTGAACGTACATGGGATTCCTGGTTTGCTCAGTTGAAAGAGCATGTGACTGTTGATCTTGGGGTTGTAAGTTTGAGCCCCATGTTGGGTGTAGAGATTACTTAAAAATAAGATCTTTAAGAAAATACAAAAGAGAATGAATGTACACATTAGATACACAGACACACACACTCGCGCATTTCTACCTTCCTCTTTCACTAAGGTTGAACTACCTTTTACATTAGTGCTTTCTGTGAGAATACCTACAGCTTGATCATTAGTGCTCCACCAGGAATCTGATGGTGATCCACCAGTCCACTGCTAAGAGTTGACTGAAGGCCAGGTTTATCAGCTGTACAGTTTATATTTGCCTACAGGTAATAGTGACTGGGGAAAGAGCTTTCACATTAACTTCTTTGTAGTTTATCCATCATCCAGCAATTTGAGATTTTAAAGTTTAAATTATGATTTTGTGTTTGATAGAGTGGATTGGAACAATTGGTCAGCTTGGATAGAGTCAAAAAAATAGAAAAAGTATAGGTGTTTATAAGATTATTGAAAGTAGAATCAGGAAAATTGCTATTATTGATAATGTTCTTCCTAACTCATGTTCTTATAGTTCTTACAAGTTTTATAATTTTGGCTTTGTAATCATATGATGATAATCCTTTTGTTTTTATGTATGGCAGTATGGTTAATCTGTTTCCACATTTTCCAGACTTGCCTGATTATAGCAATCACTTAGGGTGCTTATTAAATCTGTATTCTTTTAGGTTCCTTTTTTTGAAATTATGATTCTTGAGGTCTAGAATGGTTACCAAGAATGTAATTATGTATTTTTAAAAATTCTTTATACTTACACAACTTGGAGAAACACTGATCTATTTGATTTTGTCTCTACAAGATTAAAATACAGGGAAATTAATACTTAACAATGTGGCCTTACCTTCTGTGCAGGACCTATGAGTTGATTATTTTCTTGTAGATTAATGATCTAGTAAATTTGTAAGTTCAGAAATTTGATTTTATCACTTCATATAGAGGAGATCTACATATATGTGAAGATTAACTTAGAAGAGACTCTTTTGAAAACTGGAATTTCACTTTTTTAATTTATAATGGATGACATAGCAGAAACTTGTAGACTTTAGGCATTGATTGAGGCTCCACCCCTCTGGTGGTAAATCCTCCAATACAATTGTAACACTTTTTAATGTTAGAACAGATGGGGTTGACTATTTCAAAGGGCATTGCCAGATAATTATGTAGAATAATATATTCTTTCCAACTCTAGGAATATTTCTAGCCAAGTGACCAAGTATTTGTCCTTGGGATTAAGGGAGGTTCTCCCTTAGGATGCTGATGAGTTCTTTGTCTTTAGTTCTCAATAATACTGTAAATAATAGTTGCATTTCATAAAGTATCATGAATCAAGAGATGGGCTTTTTGGTTCATAAGCATTATTTCATGCAACCCACATGTAACATGCGGAGTATTACCTGATTTAAAAGATAGGTCATCTGAAGATTAGGAAATTTAGGTAATTTATTCAGTAAGATAGTAAATCAAGAAGCTTAACATCAGGTATGGGAGAGGGATGTACATGATCAATAAAGATGATGGGTTCACTTTTATACATGTTGGCTTTGAAATGTATGGGAGGCAACCTGGTGGAAATATCTGGTGGACATTTGAATTTTAACACTCTAAAGTTCTAGGGAGAGATCTGGATAGAGATAGATTTAGGAATAGTGGTCATAGTGATAATAATTGAAGTGATGTGTCTTTGGACAAACTTTCACTACCCTTCCTGACAAAATATACTGATAGTCTATATTCCAGCCATACTGTACTACTCGTTAGTCTCAAAATGTGGCCTCTTTCTCACTTTCCCACTTTACTATGCCTTTGCTTGTACTTTCCCCTAATATAACATTTCCTTTCTTTCCATCACTCCCTATAGGAAATATATTTTTCTTTCCTGGATAGATTTCCCTAGTTATGAACAGTTTCTTCTTCTATGAAATGTAGTGATGATTCATTTTTTAAAGCAATTAGTTATAGATTGCCTAATGTTTCAGTTCCTAGGGTATATGTGTTTTTCCTCTCTAAGTAACCTTGTGAGCCCTAGAATATACCACACTGTATTTTGGTTTTCTTTATGTCCCAGCATTGTGCACATGGTAGGTGTTCAATAAATATTTGCTGAATTGGATTAGAGAATGTAAACTTTTTCTGTCTTTATTCCTAAATTTGAGATTATATTGTAGTTATAGTCTGTAACCTTCTTTGTGTCAGGAACTTAAGTCTCTTATTTACTTTATAGATTCCAGTTGTCTGAACTTCTGGCAAGTTGAGAGTAGGCAGTTTTGGATAGTGATTACAATAACCTAATTTGAAAAATAACCTTTTTGGGGGGCTTGGGTCTCTCAGTTGGTTAAGTGTCCAACTCTTGATTTCCACTCGGGTCATGATGTCAATCAAGGTTATGAGCTGGAGCCCCACATCGGTCTCCTTGCTGGGCATGGCACCTGCTTAAGATTCTCTCTCCCTCTGCCCTTCCCCCTGCTCATGCACATGTGCCCCCTCTCTCTCTCTCAAAAGAAAAAAAATAAAGAGTAATCTTCATTCACACCTATCAAAATGGCCACAATCAAAACCACAAGGAACAAATGTTAGCGAGGATTTGAGGGAAAAAAGAAAAACTTGTGTACCATTGGTGGGAATGCAAACTGGTGGAGCCACTATGGAAAACAGTATGGAGATTCCTCAACAAATTAGAATACAACTACCCCTACTCTACAGTAATTGCACTACTGACTACAACACTGAATACTATTAAATTGCACCAAAGAATGCAACAACACTAATTAGAAAGGATACATGCACCCCTGTGCTTCTTGTAGCATTATTTATAATAGCCAAGATATGGGAGCAGCCCAAGTGTCCATCGATTGATGAATGCATAAAGAAAAAGTGCTTTATATTTACAATGCAATACTATTCAGCCATTAAAAAAGAATGAAGTCTTCTTGCCATTTGGGACAACATGGATGGATTTAGAGTGTATACTGCTTAGCAAGATAAGTCAATCAGAGAAAGACAAATACCATATGATTTTGGAATTTAAGAAACTAAACAAATGAGCAAAGGGGAAAAAAAAAGAAACAAACCAAGAAACAGACTCTTAAGTATAGAGAACAAACTAATAAGTATCAAAGAGGAGAGGAGGATAAAATAGATAATGGAGATTAAAGAGTACACTTAAGATGAGCACTGAATAGTGTGTAGAATTGTTAGATCACTATTGCACACCTGAAAGTGATATATTACTGTATATTAACTATACTGGAAATAAAATTGAAACTTACAAAAGGAGTAACCTTAAATTTTAAAAATCTTTTATCATTTTGAGAACATTTTTATGATTTACATGTAATCAGCCTAGATTATTGTTTTAACCAAAAAATTTTTTACATAAAATGAGTAATGTAATGGTCAGTTTGTGTACTTGTGTGAGAATATTGACAGATAACCTTTTAATGATTTATTTTGGATTTAGTGCATTATATTTTGTTTTGCTTTGTTTTTCCAGTGAATATGGCTTTGCTGAAAAAGTAGTCGAGGGAATTACTGTTTCTGTAAATTCCATTGTTATCCGCATTGGAGCAAAAGCTTTCAATGCATCTTTTGAACTTTCCCAGCTAAGGATCTATAGTGTAAATGCAAACTGGGAACATGGAGATTTAAGATTTACTCGTATTCAAGATCCACAGAGAGGAGAGGTAAACATTTTTTTTCATTCTTTGTTTAAAAAATGTTTTAGTCACTGATAAATAAAAGAGGACATTTAAAAATAATTACTTCATTGTTACCTAGATTCACATACTACATATACTCTTGCCTTTTAACTCTACTTTTCTCTTTCTCTTTGTTATTTAATTAAAAATGTGCACATTTTAGTGTGTTTACTGTAATAAATCTTTCAATTTATACTTAATGAACCCCATTTTTTAATGAACTACAGTTTAACTTCTCAGCTACTCAGAATTGAATTTTAAATGTATAAAACTAAAATGTTATTTACATTTTTCTTGTTCACAAGATTCAAGTGCTTTTTGTGCTTTATATCAAAATGAAATAAAGTATTAACAGCTTTATGAATAATGAATATAATTGAAGATTATAACTACATAATTTGTTGTAACTATATTGATATATTCACTATACAATTTAAAAAAATAAAAGCATAGTGAATATATCGAGTGTCATAAGAAAATTAGTAAAGGCATAAAATTTTATTTGTTCAGCTCTTTTGTTGTTTTTACAAATCTACGTGTCTCTCATTCTGTTTTGCCTGAGTAACTGAAGCTAATCTCTTTGTTTTCCTTAGGTTTTGACCTTTAAAGAAATAAATTGGCAGATGATTCGAATAGAGGCAGATGCTACTCAAAGTTCACATCTTGAAATTATGTGTGCTCCTGTTCGATTAATAACTAACCAATCAAAAATCAGAGTCACACTTAAAAGAAGAGTAAGTCAACAGGGTTACCTTTTTGGTTCATGTGATGGCTAGTGGAATTGAGAGGAAATTTTAAATAATTTTCAGTTGAAACATTGGAATATTAAGACAAAGCAAAATAAAAGGAAATATAGTGCCATCAGCAGTATTTGAAGAAATCTAGTGTAATAATAACATTTTGCAGTTTTGTAGATTTAATACTTAGATTGTTACTTTTGATAAATTTAATAGATTCTCCATTGCCAAATATTTTTGAACATTAACTGTCTTATAATTTCATTTCTTCTTTTGAATTTTACTTAGGAGTATGTAAATAGCAAAACCTCCATTATCAGTAGCCAAAACTACTAGCTTTTAGAAGGTTATTAAGATATGAATGGTACTTTAAATAAATAGGGAAGATAGTTACTTAAAGATATCAGAAGTTAAGAGTTCACCATAGATTGTGATGAAATTTAATGAGGGAGTAATGACTTTTTAAAACATGGCTCAATTAAATTCTCAACAATATGTTTTTATATCACTAGACCGAAATAAATATTCTAAATTAAATTGAAAAGTTTTTTCAGAGTATAATGCTTAATACAGTCTTATGAAATGTAGTTAAAATAGCATTTCAGTTTTTAATTTTAATGTTTCTGTACTAGAATTAGCACAATTAATATAGGTAATTTTATGACTTATTAGCTATAAATGCAAATTAAAAGGATATAAGCACTTGTACCTGTGTAATGGCATCTGCATCTGTTAAGGTACAGAAATTTGTGAGTCTTTTTTTTTTTACCACCGTACCTCCAATACAAGGAGATATTCTTTCTCTAGTATAGAGCACAATATATGGTGAATGAAGGAAGGATCCATATTTAATTTCATTCAAACATTTTAAATATTTTTAAAACATTAGTCCATTGTAAGTTTTATGTCTTGGCTTAATTTTATGAATGATTTTTTCTGACAGTTAAAGGACTGCAATGTTATTGCAACAAAGTTAGTTCTAATATTGGATGACTTATTATGGGTTTTAACGGATTCCCAGTTGAAGGCTATGGTACAATATGCAAAATCTCTTAGCGAAGCAATAGAAAAATCCACAGAACAAAGGAAGAGTATGGCTCCTGAACCTACACAGGTAAGCTTTTAAGAGGAAAACCCTTAATATGTAAATGGTTTAAAATGGTTAGTTGTTTTCTTTATGTGAAATAGATTGTAAGACTTTGAGTCCAAGAATCTTTTATCTAGATATGTTACTGCATAATTTTCTACACATGGAATCTATATGAAATCATATATTAAATGTGTTTCTGTCTATATAATGCTTACTTTGGAGTTTTGTACTAGGCACAAGAATTAACGATGACATAAAATATGCCAAAATATTGATATTATAAATATCTCTTTTTCAGGAAGTAGAATACAACTTAAACTTACTAAAAGTAAGGGCAAAAGGAAAAAATTTGGTTATAGTCAAGGGAGAAATGTGAGAATTAATATTGCTGGAAATGTAAAAAAAACGCTGGGGAGTTGCTGAAGTTCAACATAAAACTGTTAGCGTTGTATCTGTTCTTAATAAAGATAAGGGATATTGTGAAATCCTATTTCTATGAAGCTGTTTCTTTGGAAACAGAGTAATATATCTCAGACATATGGCTTGTTGGTTATCTGGCCTGGTACATGGAAGTAGCATACATTTTAGGCTTTCCTATGACTATTGAATTGGCATTAGTTACTATCTAGCTACTATGTGATAAGGAACAGGGTTAGATGCTGTAGATGTAAAAATGAATATTATCAGACCCTGTCCTCAAGGATCTCAGAGTATAATGGGAAGTCAAATATAAAACAGGGTCGCCTGGGTGGCCCAGTCAGTTAAGCTTCTGCCTTTGGCTCAGGTCATGATCCCAGGGTCCTGGGATTGAGCCCCAGGGTCCTGGGATTGAGCCCCACATCAGGCTCCCGCTCTGTGGGGATTCTGCTTCTCCCTCTCCCTCTGCCTGCTGCTCTGCCTGCTTGTATTTTCTCTCTGTCAAATAAAACAAACAAACAAACAAACAAACAAACAAACAATCTTTAAAAAAAATCATTGCAGCTCATCTTAAATACTAAAGTGCAAATAAAAAGGGTAGTGAAGGAACCATAGATGCATAGCGAAATTACAGTCAACTGCTTGGAAAGTTTAGAAAGGTTTCACAAAGAGAGGATAATAAAAATAAGTCTTAAAAATGAAAAGCTCATAGGTGAAGGAAAGGGTATGTCAGATGAGGGAATGGAATCTGCAAAAGTATATTATTAAAGAGCATGGTATTTTCTGATAGAAATGAGTTTGGCATTACTAGAGAAGTCTTTTTTGAGAGTTTCAAACACATGCGTCTTGGATATACACCTCTCCAGGTTTTAAGGAAATCGGGTTACACTTATTCCATTTTGGTGTGTTCTTTCTTAAACTTGGTTGCCAGAGAATGTGCTTATGGTAAAATGTCAGATTCATTCTCCCTTTCCCAAACTGCTCTTATTCTGCTTGACAAATGAAAGGGCTTCTTCTTACTTCTTACTCATTCTTACTATGATGGATTTGTCCAAGAGGGAAAAAAACTAAAAAAGCTTGGTATGACAAGATGGAGGTAATTTGAAATACTGTTATTCATATTAGAAGTCAATGACTAATGACAAAGTAACAAGTCAGGTGGTTTCTATTTCCACTTCTTTGCTTACCACACATTTAAAAAATTTTTTAAAAGATTTTATTTATTTATTTGAAAGAGATTGAGTGAGAGAGAGAGAGAGAACATGAGTGGGGAAGGGTCAGAGGGAGAAGCAGACTCCCGGCGAAGCAGGGAGCCCGGTACAATCTGGGACTCCAGGATCATGACCTGAACCAAAAGCAGCTACTTAACTGACTTAGCCACCCAGGCGCCCCTGCTTTCAACACATTTGAAGGAGGATCTATATGTACCAGCTATTAGATTATTAAAAACAATTTTTAAAAAATCATTTGATGAATCCTGGCATGTAATTTGAAGGAATTCAAAGAATCATGTCATAGTGCTAAAATAAAACTATTTTCATTTCAATTTACCTATTTATTTGAATAGTTTTTTAGAGCTTTTAGCCATAAAAAGAAATAAAGAATTGATGGTAAACCTTGTATCATTCTACCAATAAATACTGTTTACCCAATGAGATATCTTTATAATTCTCTGGGGGAGTCTGATTTTAAACATTTGATTAACAGAACACTAAACTATAACACAGAATGGTTTAGGATAGTTTAGGATGTCATTAACAGAGATGGTAATTAAAATTAAAGGTTAGTAGACTTTTAGGGTTACTGTAGGCCTTATATTTAGATAGAATGTAGAGTAGGAAACCAGATAAAGATATAGATTAGGAAACTAGAAACAAGGACAAAGTTCTATAATACTATCACCAATAAAACCAGTGTTATCATTTTGAGTTCCTTACAGGTTTTTTTTGCCTAGGCACCTGCATTTTTCCTAGTTTTAGTATGTAATAAATGGATGTATACAGTTTTCTTCATGTTGTTAGTCTTTGTAATTATTATTTTTTCTTGCTCCTTAATATTTCTTGGTAGATTTACTTAACCATTCACATTACCACAGAGTTTTTCCTTTTTCTTTTTTTTTTCTTAATTTTTATTAACATAAAATGTATTATTTGCCCCAGGGTACATGTCTGTGAATCGTCAGGCTTACACATTTCACAGCACTTACCATAGCACATACCCTCTCCAATGTCCACAACCCAGCCCTCACATCCCTACCCCCCTTCCTCCCAGCCACCCTTAGTTCGTTTCATGAGTTTAGGAGTCTCTTATGGTTTGTCTCCCTCCCCATCCCTTTCTGTTTTATTTCTCTCCCCTACCGCCCCCAAACTCCCGCCTTGCCTCTCAAATTCTTCATATCAGAGAGATCACAATACCTAAAGTAGTAATGTGATTGTCACATTACTACTTTAGGTATTGTACAAATACTACTTTACTACTTTAGGTATTGTACAAAATGTCACATTACTACTTTAGGTATTGTACAAAATGTCCTAATGATTTGACGACCAAGAAAGTGGATGAGAGAGTGAAGTAGTTGACAATGTTCTTTTGCTCAGCTGTACAAATTGAGAGATATCTTCTGTCATAAATATTTGATTAGCTTCATCCTTTCCTTCTCTAAAAAGGAAGACTACACTGAAAACCAAGAAATGTTAGGATGATTCAGAAGGCAAAAGAGTTCATAATGGCCCACTTCCCCCCACCCCCCGCAAACAACATATAAAAACTGAATCTACCACAGCATTAAGAAAAGGGTTTGTAAATCCCTCCCCAAAAAAGAAAATAATTTGTAGAGAGAGTAATGTTTATGTTTTTGTTTATATCAGTATTTTTGTTGATGAAGAAGATAGAAAACATGGTTAAAGAAATACAGGAGAATTTTTTCCTTCAAAATAGTACAATCATGGATATAAAGAGTAGTCTGTTAAAGCTTTGAAAGAAGAAGAACATAAAGGTGATTTGTCTTGGGGCACTTGGATAGGTCAGTTGGTTAAGTGTCTGACTCTTGTTCTCAGCTCAGGTCTTGATTTCAGGGTCCTGAGTTTAAGCTCTGTGTTGGGCTTCATGTGGGGCCTGGAGCCTACTACTGAAAAAAAAAAGTAAAAATAAAAATAAGTAATTAGTCTTATGGAAATTACTTTGACAATTAGTAAAAAAAATTTTCTGGAACCCCTAGAATTTAAGCCTTCACAGTTATATTTTATCTTTCCTTTTCTTTAATGACTGTGAGTCTTAATAATTTTCTATGAGAAATTCTCATTTACTGAGTATACTTTGAAATTTGTTTACAGATAGTTCTTAATGTGTAAATATGTATACATGGAAAATATATATACTTTAATTTTCTATACATCATTAACTATACTTTTATTAATGAATTATTCTTAATTAGAAACTTTTAAATATTTTTTGATGAAAAATTTGGTCTTCGTTAATTATTACTGAAGTTTCACATACAGTTCTATAGCTTGTATAACAGATGATCTTACAGTATGCTTACATATGTAGAATCATTTTAGGCTGTTAGGTTCACATCAGTCTTTATACTTCGACAGTATTCTATGCTTCTTACTATGGGGAGAAAAGAATTTGAATTCAGAGTCTATTATAAATCTCTTCTGCTTTCTGGCTTCTTCAGATATCTATGTTCAAAGGATGTGCTGCATCTCTTATGAAAGGCACCAGAGCACTTAGAGGAAACAATATCACAAGCACTTTACAAAGAAGTGATTTATTTTTATAGGATATATAATAGTGTATACAGCTGATGTATACAGGGCTCACATTTGTTTCTCTTTTCTTTTTTAAAAAAGATTTATTTGGGGGCTGGTGTCAGGGGGCTGTGCAGGGTGGTGGAGGGGTAGAGGGAGAGAATCTTCAAGCAGATTGCCTGCTAAGTCCATGCCTGATGAGGGGCTTCTTCTCACAACAGGTGAGATCACGACCTGAGCTGAAGCCAAGAAATGGAAATGTTAAACCAAAATAATAAAATGATGGATCTAGGTTAAGTAATATGCAAAAGCATAGAGAAAAGTATCTTCTAGGCTTTTTTACATTTCTCACTCTTCATATTCCCTCATAGAATAAGCTGAATTATGTTATTTAAGGGGAAAACTCCTCCACTGACAGAGCCACCCTGGTGCCCCTGTTTCTCTTCTAATATGTAGGACTAATACTATTTGAATAAGCTGCCTTTAATAGTTAATAAATATATTTTCTAGAATAAGGGCTATGAGTATGTAAACATAACTATTCAAGTATTTATTAAAATACATTGGTTTCGTATTCAAATTGTGTATAGTTCTCCAGTTTTTAGATTTAACTTTATTCTCATATAGTTCAGAAAATATTTGGGGGGAATTGAGCTATTGATAGAAAAGAAAATATATTAGCTTATTTTTCATGACTTCATTACTAAGGGTATTTAAGTTTTCTTGTTTGTGGAATTTCAAATATTTAACTTAAAGTGATTAGGCAGTTTTGAATCTTTTAGAGCTCTATAGTAACCCCATCTACCCAACAAGTGAAGACACCACAGACCTCAAATGCTCCTGATCTAAATGATGCAATTGTGAAACTATTCAATGACTTTGATGTTAAAGAAACTTCTCATCACTTGGTGATTTCTCATCTAGATCTACACATATGTGATGATATTCATGCTAAACAAAAAGGTAATAGAAACTTCTTATTTTATACTATTTTGGTTTTTCTAGGATTTCCTACAAAACTGGATTGTTCATCATATGTAATATATAGTGTGTATGGTATGTCTAGTGTGATAACTGGTCATAATTTTATTGTTCATGTGAGATACATAGATGAAAGTTGTAATTTTAAGCAGTATATACTGGTATAAAACTTTATTTTGCTTTAGTGCTTAGTATTTTAGCACAATTAATTGTTAGCTAGTATTTCACCAGGCCCATAAGTATTGGGAGGACTCATCAAGTGGGCTGCCTTCCAGGACAGTAGTTCTCAGACTTTGGTGAGCTTGAGGATCAAGCTGAGAATCTCTTTAAAACTGGGATATTTATATCTGACTGTTCTATCTCAAACCTGATTTATGTATATGTGAAAATTGTTGCTCTGTATTTTTAAACCTGAAAGAGTAAATATTCAGACCAATCCTGGATATTTAGCAGAAGTTACCTTGCCTTCATCAGATAAGGCAGCCAGGTATCAGTGACTAGATGCAAAGGATGGAATAAGGTGAGGAAGGTTTGGAATTTAGAGAAGGATTTATTCTCTTTTCTTTTGTCTACCTTTGTGTCATTTGGTTTAAAGATGGCATCTTCTGCTTTAGTTAGGTAAAAGGAAAATGGAAAAGTTAAAATAACTCAAAATAACAAAATGAGGGGTCAAGGTTATGGAATAAGCAAAAGAATAGAATCTTCTAGGCTTTTTTTTTTTTCTTTTTACATTTCTCACTCTTTATATTTCTTCACAGAATAAGCTTAATTATGTTATTTAAGGGGAAAACTCCAAAATATTTCTCTCATCATACAGATGTGTTCTAAAATCCAGAAAGGTCCAAAATGAATTATATTCATTTGTACTTAGTTGTATCTTAATTTATATTTTCCCTACTTCCAGCTGATTTATTCATGCTGTTTTAAAATTTGATTTAAAAAAAACTGATTTTTATGTTAGAGTCACACAGTCAGTCATCACTGAATTGTGATCTACTTCTAATCTTCATATAGCTGTGTTGATTTTGATGACTTACCTAAGCTAATAGGCTAAATTTCCCCCTCAGTATGAGATAGGATTATATAGTATAGTGGTTAATATTTCCTAGGTTCAAAACCAGCTCTATATTTCTTGGCTAGTATGACCTTAATCAATTTAATTCTCCTCTTTGTGTCTGTTTACTTAATTAGAAAATGGGGATGATGATGATAATAATATCATCTATCTTGGGTATAATATCATCTATCTTGGGGTTGTAAGAAAGAGCAAATGAGCAAGTATATATATATATATTATATATATATATATAAAACATATATATATGTTTTAAGTATTTAAAACAATACTTGGCATATGGTTAGGACTATAAATATAAAGGTTCTGCTCTTTTTGTATCCTCACCTTTTAGCTTGGTACCTTGCAAATGATAGGGGCTCAGTAAAAACTGATGAGATTGAATTGCATTTCCTGAAATCCTTAATGTATTATCTGTGATAACAGAGAAACAGTTAATCACTGCTTGGATTGCAAATATGATAAATGAAGTGTTTCTGATACTTGCATAATGTTTCTTCCTCTTTCTCTCAGTTCCATTTTTTTTTTTCTTTTTCTAGAGTCAAATAGACGTATTACTGGAGGGGCTATGCAACTGTCTTTTACACAGCTAACTATAGATTATTATCCTTATCACAAAGCAGGTATGTATAACAATTTCTTTAACAGACATAAATATTGCTTTAAAGTTATATAGGCAGTTTATCTCATTTCCTTTTGTATTTATTATTTGTTTTAATTTAATTCATTTTGTATTTTATTTTGTTTTAATTTAATGTGTGTTTATTTTTATTTTTTATTATTTTAATTCCAGGTGGGTAACATACAGTATTATATTAGTTTCAAATGTTCAGTATAGTGATTCAACAGTTGCATACATCACTCAGTACTTATAACAACAACTGCACTCTTCAGTCCCCATCACCTGTTTTATCCAACCACCATCCACCCCTCCATCAGTTTGTTCTCTATAATTAAAAGTCTGTTTTTTAATTTGTCCCTCCTTTTTTTCCCCCTTTGCTCCTTTGTTTTGTTTCTTAAATACCACATGAGTAAAATCATGGTATTTGTCTTTCTCTGATTGACTTATTTTGCTTAGCATTATGCTCTCTAGCTCCATCCTTGTCCTTAAAAATGACAAGATTTAATGCTTTTTTATGGCTGATCATATTCCATTGTAGATATATACCACATCTTCTTTATCCATTCATCTGTCCTGGACACTGGGCTGTTTCCATATCTTGGCTATTGTAAATAATGCTATAATAAACTTAGAGGTGCATATATCCCTTTCAATTAGTGTTTTTGTATTCTTTGGGTAAATACCCACTAGTGCAATTGCTGGGTCATAGGGTAGTTCAATTTTTAACTTTTTAAGGAACCTCCATACTGTTTACCAAGTGACTGCACCGATTTGCATTCCCACCAACAGTGCAAAGGGTTCCCCTTTCTCCACATCCTTGCCAACACCTGTTGTTTCTTGTAGTATTGATTTTACCCATTCTGACAGGTGTGAAGTGCTGTCTCACTATAGTTTTGATTTACATTTCCCAGATGATGAGTGATTTTGAGCATCTTTTCATGTGTCTCTTGGCCATTTGGATGTCTTTGGAAAAATGTTCATGTCTTCTGCCCATTTTTAATTGGATTATTTGGTTTTTGGGTGTTGAGTTGTATCAGTTCTTTGTATATTTTGGATACTAATCCTTTATTGGATATGTCATTTGCAAATATAGTTTTGTTGATTGTTTTCTTTGCTGGGCAAAATTTTTTATTTCGATATATTCCCAGTAGTTTACTTTTGCCTTTGTTTCCCTTGTGTCAGGAGGCGTATCTAGAAAAAAGTAGCTGTGGCTGATGTCAGAGAGCTTACTGCCTGTTCTCTTCTAGAATTTTTATGGGTTCAGGTCTCATATTTAGGTCTTCAATCCATTTTGAATTATTTTTGTGTTTGGTGTAAGAAAATGGTCCAGTTTGTTTCCTTTGAGTGTTGCTGTCCAGTTTTCTCAACACCATTTGTTTGAAGAGACTGTTCTTTTCCCATTGGAGAGTCATTTCTCCTTTGTCAAAAATTAATTGACCAGATAGCTATAGGTTTATTTCTGGGGGTTTTCTCTTCTCTTCTACTGGATCTATGTATCTGTTTTTGGGCCAGTACCATACTGTCTTGATGATTACAGCTTTGTAATATGACTTGAAGTCTAGAGTTGTGATACCTCCAGTTTTGCTTTTCTTTTTCAAGATTGTTTTGGCTATTCAAGGTTTTTTGTGGTTCCATACAAATTTAGGGTTGTTTGTTCTAGTTCTGAGAAAAATACCTTTGGTATTTTGATAGGGATTGCATTTAGTGTGTAGGCTTTGGATGGTATAACATTTTAACAATAGTTTTCTAATCCATGAGCATGAAATTTCTTTCCATTTCTTTGTGTCTTCTTCAATTCTTTTAATCAGCATTTTATAGTTTTCAGAGTATAGGTCCTTTGCCTTTTTGATTGGTTTATTCCTAAGTATCTTATGGTTTTGGGGGAAATTGTAAGTGAGATTGATTCTTTGGTTTCTCTTTTCATTATTGGTGTATAGAAATGCAACAGATTTCATATTTTATCTTGTGACTTTACTAAATTCGTTTATCAGTAGTAGCAGTTGTTTTCTGGAGTCTTTCAGGTTTTCTATATGTAGTATCATATCATTTGTAAATATTGGAAGTTCCACATCATCCTTGTTGATTTGGATGCTCTTTATTTCTTTTTGTTGTCTGATTGTTGTGGCTAGGACTTGCAGTACTATGTTGAATAAAAGTGGTGAGAGTAGACATCCTTGTTTTATTCCTGACCTTAGGGGAAAAACTGAGTTTTTCCCCATTAAAGATGATGTTCAATGTGGGTTTTTCATATATGGCCTTTATTGTGTTGAGGTATGTTCCCTCCAAACCTGCTTTGATGAGGGCTTTTATAATGAATGAATGTTGTATTTTGTCGAATGCTTTTTTTACACTTGTTGAAATGATTGTATGGTTCTTATCCTTTTTCTTTTTGATGTGATATATCACATTAGTTTGCAAATATTAAATCATCGTTGCAACCCAGGATGAATCCCCACTTGTTCATGGTGAGTGATTTTTCTAATGTGTTGTTGAATTCAGTTTGCTGGTATTTTGTTGAGAATTTTTGCATCTATGTTCATCGGGGATATTGGTTCGCTCTCTTTTCAGTGGTATCTTTACCTGGTTTTGATATCAAGGTAATGCTGGCCTCAGAATGAATTTGGAAGTTTCTTTCCTTTTCTAATTTTTTGGAATAGTTTGGAGAACAATAGGTATTAACTCTTCTTTAAATGTTTGGTAGAATTTGCCTGTGAAACCATCTGGTCCTAGGCTTTTGTTTGTCAGGAGTGTTTTATTACTGATTCGGTTTCCTTGCTGCTTATCAGTCTGTCCAAATTTTCTTTTCCTGTTTCAGTTTTAGTAGTTTTTATGTTTCTAGGAATTTATCCATTTCTTCTAGGTTGTTTAATTTGTTGGCTTATAGTGTTTCATAATATTCTCTTATAATTGTATTTCTGTGGTCTTGGTTGCTATTTCTCCTCTCTCATTTGTGATTTTATTTGAATACAATTTCATTTTTTAAGTCTGGCTAGAGGTTTATCAATTTTATTGATTTTTTTCCCCCCCACAGAAACAGATCCTGGTTTCATTGATCTGTTCTGTAGTTTTTTAAGTTTCTATATAATTTATTTCTGCTCTAATCTTTATTATGTCCTTCTCCTGGTTTGGGATTTTGTTTGTTTTTCTTTTCTTAGCTCCTTTTGATGTAAGGTTAGACGGTGTATTTGAGATTTTTCTTGCTTCGTGAGGTAGGCCTGTTTTGCTATAAACTTACCTCTTATAACTGCTTTAGCTGCATCCCAAAGGTTTTAGACCATTATATCTTCATTTTCATTTGTTTCCATTTAATTTTTTATTTCTTCTTTTCTTTTCTCGTTGACACATTCATCGTTTAGTAACATGGTATTTAACCTCCATGTATTTGTGGTCTTTGCAGATTTTTTCTTGTAGTTGGCTTCTAGTTTTAAAGCATTGTGGTCAGCAAAAGTGCATGATATGACTTCAACATTCTTGAATTTGTTGAGATTTATTTTGGAGAACATTCATGTGCACTTGAAAAGAATATGTATTCTGCTGTTTTATGATGGAATGTTCTAAATGTATCTGTCAAATCCATCTGTTCCAGTTTATCATTCAAAAAACAAAAAAATTGTTTCCTTAATTGATTTTCTGTTTAGATAATCTGTCCATTGATGTTTTAAGTGGAGTGTTAAAGTCCCCTACTATCATTACTCTCTGTTAGTTCCTTTATGTTTGTTATTAACTGTTTTATGTATTTGGGTCCTTCCGTGTTGGGTCCATAAATAATTACAATTGTTATATCTTCTTGTTGGAGTCTGTTTTGTCTGTTATAAGTATTGCTACTCCAGCTTTTTTGGACATCCATTTGCATGGTAATGAAATGAAATAAAAGAACTTTTTTCTGTGATAGTGTTTTCTGGGGTTGTTTGTAATGGAGGTGTACCAGATAGTTGAGCATTCAGTGAAGGTTGACCAGTTCAATTACTGTTTGTAATTGGAACTTTGAGTGATGTTCTACCAATGGTGAGTCTTGAAAGAAATCTTTTAGATAATTTGCTTTTGACATTCTTTCCGGGTATTCTAAATGTTTTGCTTATACTTTCTAGGCAGATTAAAAACTCTTGTAGGTGAAGGCTGCTCCCTTGAGAAAATCTCCATTGGAAGATGAATAAATCTCATTATAAGCAGTACTTTAATAAAATAAATGAAAATTGTTCATTTTTCAGTGAAATACCTGTCATTCATTTTACAGGAGATAGTTGTAATCATTGGATGTATTTTAGTGATGCAACCAAAACAAAAAATGGATGGGCCAACGAGTTGTTACATGAATTTGAGTGCAACGTTGAAATGCTTAAGCAGGCTGTAAAGGATCATAATGTAGGTTCACCTCCTAAATCCCCAACACATGCCTCTCCCCAGCATACACAAACAGGTATTTTGCCTATAACAACATTATGGCATTCCTTTGGTATTAAGTGTCTGTGCCTGTATGTGTGTTTGTGTGTATGTATGTGTGTGATCATAGTATGATATTTTCTGTGGATAAGTATTATGTTTAATTAATATCTAAAAGTTCCGAACCTTATTCAGACCATAGGATTATGGACCAAAGAACTTTTAAAATTAATATGACCAATAAGAATAATATCCAGATAGAATCTTTGAGACTGTTAAATGACTAATAGGTCTCTTTTTTTAACAAGAATTTCAGGTAAAAGCTATTTTACAAGAATATCTTAAATGTGATATAAGTATGACTATTGTTTAAGTAATAATCACAAACAAGAGGAATCATTGCAATAACTTATATTCCTATATCAGTTTATATGTGAAGTATTTTCACATATATTATCTTGTTTGACAAATTAAGAGTTCATGTATATTTCTAGTAGCTGTCTTAATAATAAAAAAGTGACTGTTATAAAAATAATTTTGCAATAAATTGAAAGGTTTTTTCATTTCCCACAGAGAAAGACTCAGCTCTGAAAGGGACTTCCAGAACACCTTCAGTATTATCTCAACAATCCAAAGCTAAGTTAATGTCTAGTTCTGTTGTGGTTAGACTTGCAGATTTCAATATATACCAGGTATGCTTTATGTTTTAATTAGATCTTCTGATAACCACCTTCTGCAAGAATCTCTTATAAATTCATGTCACCATTTTATTTGATATCTTGACCAGAGACACTTGGGTGGGTTAGTTGCTCAAGCATCCAACTCTTGATCTCAGCTCATGTCTTGATCTCAGGGTCATGAGTTCAAACTTTGCACTGGGCTCCATGCTGAGTGTGGAGCCTACTTAAAAATAAAAAACAAACAAAACCCCCACATCTTGACCAGTTTTATGAAATAGCTAAACTAGACAGAATAGAAAGTGTCAGTTCATTAATTTTTATTTATATGGTTGCACAGAATTAACCAAACTGTGCGATTAAGAACATTGTCCTCCAGACTGCCAAATCTGCACAAGACTTATGACAATGACTGCAAGTTCAGGAGTCTCCCCTAAACTACCTGTGGATTCAAGAATTAGAATAACTAGACAACAAAAAGAAATAAAAGGCATCCAGACTGGCAAAGAAGAAGTCAAGCTCTCACTCTTTGCAGATGATATGATACTGTATGTGGAAAATCCAAAAGACTCCACTCCAAAACTGCTAGAACTCATCCAGGAATTCAGTCAAGTATCAGGATAGAAAATTAATACACAGAAATCAGT
>JAQQSY010000100.1:35030-50148 GCA_028646535.1 Procyon lotor
GCGAAATAAGTCAGTCAGAGAAAGACAATTATCACATGATCTCTCTGATATGAAGAATTTTAGAGGCAAGGCGGGGGTTTGTGGGGGGTGGGGGAGAGAAATGAAACAGGAAGGGATGAGGAGGGAGACAAATCATTAGAGACTCCTAGACTCACAAAACAAACTAAGGGTGGCTGGGAGGCGGGGGGGGCGAGGGGGGGTAGGGATAGGGTGGCTGGGTTGTGGACATTGGGGAGGGTATGTGCTATGTTAAGTGCTATGAAATGTGGAAGCCTGAGGATTCATAGACATGTACCCTGGGGCGAATAATACATTATATGTTAATAAAAAAAATAAGACAACTCATTAATAAAATAAGCAAAAGATTTAAACAGACCCTCAAACCAAAGAAGATACACAGATGGCAGATAAGCACATGAAAAGATAAACAGACCCTCAAACCAAAGAAGACACACAGATGACAGATAAGCACATGAAAAGACATAGCCAGTCCATAAGGAATTGCAAAATAAAACCACACCACTACTTACCCACTAAAATGAGAAAATTAAAAGACTGACCACACTGAGCACTGTTGAAGATATGGAGCAACTGGAACTCTCACACATTTGCTAGTGAGAACACAAAATGTACACTGCAGAACGCTGATTACCAGTTTCTTAAAAACTTATATATGTATCAATGTATAACTCAATCATCCTACTCCTAAGCATTTACCCAAGAGAAATGAAAAGCATGTGTCCTCACAAAGACTTATACATGAATGTTTACAGCAGCTTTATTTGTACTAGTCAAAAATTGGAAACAACCTAAATGATGATCATCAGGTGAATGGATAAACACATTATGGCATATTCACAACAGAATATATTCAGCAATAAGAGAGAAGGCATACCACAAAACAGATTACAGATTAATTGTGAAATAATTATGCTGAGGGAAAGAGGCCAAAAGATGGTATAGGATTCATTCATATAAAATTCTAGAAAATACAAACTAATCTAAGTGAAATAAAGCAGATTATAAAATAACAAAGAATGAGACAGGAGGGGAGGAAGGAGAGGATTACAAAAGGACAGGAAGGCAGCACTTGAGTGGCTCAGTGGGTTAAAGCCTCTGCCTTCGGCTCAGGTCATGATCTTAGGGTCCTGGGATCGGGCTCTCTGCTCAGCAGGGAACCTGCTTCCCCTCCCTCTCTGCTTGCCTCTCTGCCTATTTATGATCTCTCTCTGTCAAATAAATAAATAAAATCTTAAGGGAAAAAAAAGGACATGAAGGAACTTAAGGGCATATGTCAAAATTTCATCAAACTGTATACCTTAAAGATGTACCGTTTACTGCATATAAATCAATTATATTTCGATAAAGCTGTTTAAGTCATATATAAAAATGCTTATATAAGATTGATTTTCTTTACTTGCATATTAAAAAATAATCAAGCTAAGCAAACTATACATTGAAAATACTCAATAAAGAAGGTAATTTATTATGAGCACACCTACTCTCTCTCTCACACATATACTGATGTATATAAGTGAATATATACTTCCTAATAAAAAAGAAAATGGACTAGTTAACTTAATAAAGTACAAGGAAATCAGAATTTTTAAGATATCTGAACCATGGCTTTTTGAAAACTACTTGTAATTAGTCATCTGAAGATACGGGAAGCAATTTTAAGCCAAGTTAAAAAAACGGAGTAGATCACTCAGCATGGAGTCTGCTTGGGATTCTCTCTCCCTCTCCTTCTGCCCCTCCCACTCGTGTTCTCTCTCTAAACCAATGAATAAGTAAATAAATCTTTAAAAAAATAAAAATTAAAAACCAAGGAGATCAATAAACAGCCTTCATACTATCAGAAAATATCAAAGAATTTTAGAATTTTAGCACCTTAAAAGTTCGACTAATCCAAAGTCTTAATCTTATAAAATGTGAAGCCCAAAAGTGTTTACGTCAACTGCTAAGGTCATATCACGAAAGAGCCAAGATCATCATCAAATTTGTGTAATTTTAATTTAAAAGGTATTTCAATATCAATTACCATTTCATTATCATACTCATCAATTTTCAGTTCAACAATATTTAATAAACATCTCCTGGGCATTATAGGAGTATGTGGCAATTCTTATCTTCAAGGAGCTTTCAATGTCAATTTGAGGCTTATTAGATATTTAAGACATAAATGTTATTTTCTTCAAAGAAAACTACAGTGTCAATGGAAAAAGAATCAAGTTAGGCTCATAATAATTTTTTTTAGTACCCTCATTTTACGAAGTTTGTTTGGCTTGGTTATTTTTATAATACACATGTAAAGGAAATCAACCAATCTTATCTAGCCAGTTTTTCACATATAAAGAAATGAAAAGTTTTAAAGAATGAAAGAGGTTACAAGTTGGCAGGCTGTGAGCTTTGTTTTACTCACAAATACATTCTGTCTGTCTGCACAGTGTTTTAAAAAACCTTAATGGGTGGCTAACATTTAAAATAAGTAGACCTTGTATTAAAATCTGGGTTTCCTAATTTTGTTGAAATATTTGAAGATCTGACATAAATACATATGCATCCTTCATGGCAATAACAGAGCAATGATTAATTAGGCTCTTGGGTAACTTAGACAAATAAGACATAATTACTGCTTTCAAAAACCTCATAGTTTAAAAAAAAAAAAAAAAAAAAAAAAAACCTCATAGTTTACTATTAGAGACAAGCACATAAACAAACCACAACAGTACATTATAGTTTTAATATGTGCCAAGCACCATGTGACAGATATTACAATAAAAATGAAAATAGGATAAGATGGAGGTACACAAAAAGTATTGATCATTTGTTAAAAACACTGTTTAGGGAAGGCTTCTTAGAGGAGGCCCACCTTGAGCTGTGTTTTTTATGAGTTAAGTTTCTGCCAGGTGAATAGGGGAGAGGAGGATATCTTAGGCACGGTGACAGCACGTTCAAGGTTACAGAATCACATACAGTAGGCATGGATGAAGTATAAGGCATCACGTAGTCTGTAATGAAATGGAATGCCTTTGAAAGAGAGACTGAAACCAGATCACGAAGGACCCTTACATCCCATGCCAAGGAATGTAGGTTTCATCCTGTGCATCTGTATTGTTCCCACAACGCTCCTAAGAAGACTCATGATTCACCATAGCTGGGAGAAAAAATAAAAAGGGAAAAGATATACTAGCTGAGGGGCGCCTGGGTGGCTCAGTCGTTAAGTGTCTGCCTTCGGCCCAGGTCAGATCCCGGGGGGCTGGGATCGAGCCCCGCATCAGGCTCTCTGCTCAGCAGGGAGCCTGCTTCTCCCGCTACCATTCCCACTGCTTATGTCCCCTCTCTCGCTGTGTTTCTCGCTGTCAAATAAATAAAATCTTAAAAAAAAAAAAAAAAAAAAGATATACTAGCTGATCGCCCTAATTACTGATTCAACTAAATTACTAAAAGGCAATTTATAAGCATAGCCGGTCTTTGTTCCATTAACAAGGAGCCCTATTTTTTGCCTATCTTATGTAGTTAAGTTCTATTTTAATATTTCTTTGGATAAAAAATTCTGTTATAAACAAATTTTTTTTAAAAACTTGAACATGAGCCATTAAAATTGTTTTGCCAATCTTTACATGATACACCACATTAACAAAGTAAAGGATAAAAACCATATGATCATCTCAATAGACATAGAAAAAGCATTTGACAAAAATTCAACATCTATGATAAAAATTCTCAACAAAGTGGGCATTGAAGAAATGTACCCCTCTAAGACAAATCCACAGCTAACATCACACTTAACAGTGAAAAGCTGAAGGATTTTCCTCCAAACAGGGGCAAGAGAAGGATGCTACTCTCACCACTTTAATTCAACATAGTACTGGAAGCCTTAGACAGAGCAATTAGGCAAGAAGAAGAAATAAAAGAAATCCAGATTGGAAAGGAAGAAATAAAATTGTCAATTTGTAAATGATATAATACAATACATAGAAAATTCTAAAGACCCTACCAAAAAACTACTAATAAGAACCAATAAATTAATTCAATAAGGTTGCAGGATACAAAATTAACATACAGAAATAGGTTGTACTAATAAAGAGTTATCAGAAAGAAGTTAAGAAAACAATCCCATTTATAATTACACAAAAAAGAATAAGATAATTAATAAGATAACGAATAGAAAGATAACACCAAAAAGAATAAGATAACAAATAAATTTGACCAGGGAGTGAAAGACACTGATGAAAGACACAGAGGACAACACAAATAAATAGAAAAATTTTCTGTGCTCATGGAATGAAAAAATATTGTTAAAATGTCCATACTACCTAAAGCAAACTACAGATTCAATGCAATCCCCATCAAAATACTAATGTCATTTTTCATAGAACTAAAATAAAGAATTCCAAAACCTGCCTGGATCCACAAAAAGACCCTGAACAGCAAAAGCAATCTTGAGAAAAAACAAAGCCGGAGGTTATCATGCTTTTTGATTTCAAATACTACAAAACTATTAGTAATCAAAACAGTATGGTACTGGCATAAAAACTTAGACACATATATCAATGGAATAGAAACAGAGAGCCCAGAAATAAACCCATACATATACGTTCAATTAATCTATGACAAAGAAGGCAAGAATATATTATGGGGAAAAAAGTTCTCTTCAATAAATGGTGTTGAGAAAACTGGACAGCCACATGTAAAAAAAAAAAAAAAAATGAAACTGCACCACTATATTATACCACATAAAAGAATAAATTCAAAATGAATTAAGGTCTAAAAAGGTGAAGTCAGAAACTATGAAACTCCTAGGGGAAAAAAAACCAAAATAGATAGTAAGCTCTTTGACACCAGTGTTAGCCATATTTTTTTTTGCACCAGTCTTCTTAGGCAAGGGCAACAAAGGTAAAACAAATAAATGGCATTACATTAACCTACAAGCTTTTGCACAGCAAAAGAAACCATCAACAAAATAAAAAAGCAACCTAACTGAATGAAAGAAGATATTTACAAATCATACATCTGATAAGAAGTGAATATCCAAAATATATAATGACCTTACACAACTTAATATATTAAAAAACAAAGCAAATACTATTTAAAAATGAGGAGAGGATCTGAATAAACAGTTTCCCAAGGAAGACATACAGATGGCCAATGGACACATGAAAAGATGCTCAACATCACTAATCATCAGGGATATGCCAATCAAAACCATAAAGAGATACCACCTCACACTAGTCAGATTGGCTATTATCAAAAGGATAAAAAATAACAGTTGTTGGTGAGAGTGTGGAAAAAAGGGAACCCTCACACACTGGTGCTGGGAATGTAAAGTGGTGTGGCCACCATGGAAAACAGTATGAAAGCACCTCAAAACATTAAAATTAGAACTATCACACAAGCCATCAATTACACCTCTAGGTATAAATCCAAAAAACAAAAGAACAAAACAAAAAAAACCCCATCAATTCAAAGAGATACATGCACACTTGGTTCACTTTAGCACTATTTACAGACAGCCAAGATACTGAAGCAATCTAATTATCCATTAATAGATAAATGGATATAGAAGATGTGGTACACATACACAATGGCATATAACTCAGTCATAAAAGAGAGTGAACTCTTGCCATTTGCTAAGTCAGATAATGACAAATACCACATGATTTCCCTTACATGCATAATCTAAAAAACAAAGCAAATGAACAAGCAAAACAAAAAGAGATTCACAAATATTAAGAAGCAACTACTAGCTACCAGACTGGGGAGGTATTGGGGGCTCTGCAAAATAGATGAAGGGGATTAAGAGGCACAAATTTCCAGTTATGACACAAGTCAGTCATGAGGATGCAATATACTGCATAAGTACTACAGCCAACAATACTGTAACAATTTTGTGTGGTAACTGGACTTATTGTGGGATTCATTTTGAAACCTATAAAAACATCACTGTGATGGGGCACCTGGGTGGCTCAATTGGTTAAGCACTCAACTCTTGATTTTGGCTCCAGTCTTGATCTCAGGGTCATGAAATTAAGCCTTGTGCCCAGGCTCTGCGCTTAGCAGAGCTTGGGTTTCTTTCTCCCTCGCCCTCTGCCCCCACCCCTCATTCTAAAATAAATAAATAAGGGCGCCTGGGTGGCTCAGTCACTAAGTGTCTTCCTTCAACTCAGGTCATGATCCCAGGGTCCTGGGATCAAGCCCCACCTCGGGCTCCCTGCTCAGCAGGAAGCCTGCTTCTCCCTCTCCCACTCCCCCTGCTTGTGTTCCCTCTCTTACTGTCTCTGTCTCTATCTCTGTCTCTCTCTCTGTCAAATAAATAGATAAATAAATCTTTTAAAAATAATAGTAAAATAAATAAATGGGGGCTCCTGGGTGGCTCAGTCAATTGGGCATCTGCCTTCAGGTCAGGTCATGATTTCAGGGTCCTGGGATTGAGCCCCAAGTCAGGCTCCCTGCTAGCAGGGGAGTCTGCTTCTTCCCTTCTCTTTGACCTGCCCTATGCTAGTGCTCTCGCTCTCTCTCTCTCTCTCTCTCTAATAAATAAAAGATCTTTAAAAAGTCACTATGAAGCACACCTGGAATTAATTGGATATCCTGTGTCGATTATACTTCAATTAAAAAAAAGATTTTTACCAAGAAATTAAATGGTAAGATTAGCATTTTGGACAAATCTCTCCAGTAACAGTGCCAAGGATAGAATAAAAAGGTATGAGACCAAAAGGAAATAAGAATGCTTATTTGCAAGAGTAACACAGACATGATGAGTTAAATCTGGGTGATGATAATAGAGATATTCAAGTCTTATTGATGTGTCCTTTGTGCCAAGAAGTCTGCCATATGCTAGGTTCAGGAAAAGGAAGATAAATTTAAGAGTTATTTAATAAAAAGGCATCATAATTGATTAAAATGAGAAGGTAAAGAGGGAAAAGGAATTAAGTTTGGTAGGTGACTTGAATGAACAAATACACAGCTGTGGTTTAAACTAAGAATAAAATTGCAACACCTCATCTTCAATAAACTAAGCACAAACCCGGTCAAATAAAGATATGTTGGGTGCCTGGGTGGCTCAGATGGTTAAGCATCTGCCTTTGGCTCAGGTCATGATACCAGAATCCTGGGATCAAGTCCCACATCAGGCTCCTTGCTCACTGGGGAGCCTGTTTCTTCTCCCTCTGCCTCTGTCTCTGTCTCTTATGAATAAATAAATAAAATCTTTAAAAAAAAAATAAAGATAGTTTAAGGAAGTATAATCTAAAAAAAAAAAAGCAAAGGATTACAGCTATGAATATACTTCAGGAGCAAAGCTCCCAGAGAATTTACTAGAGGTATATACAAAACCAGAACCATCTTTGAATGCCTTTATAAACAACATCCATAACTAACATTATCCTAGAGATAATCTTAAAGGTTTCCCTAATGGTCTACCTAAAGTTAAAGCTTGGCATCTATCCCTTGGCAATTTTGGTTTAGATCCAGACACCCAAATGATACCAAAGAATCAAGGTAGACAAGAATACTGGAAAATAATACTTAATTGATATTTATACAATTGCTAACAAGTTTATCAAATGTCACATTACTCCTCTGTAATGAGTTTGCACAATTCTGCTCATGGGTAATCTTTTTTTTTTTGGACTTTTTTTTTTTTTTTTAAGTAATCTCTACACCTAATATGGGGCTTGAACTCACAACCCCAGATCAAGAGTCACATGCTCCACCAACTGAGCCAGCAGGTACCCCAATCATAGTTAATCTTTAATTACCAATATCTTACTAGACTTTAAGGATATGGTCAAAGTATTTATGTGGATAAATTTCCTAAGCACTACAAGTATTCAATGATCTAAGTTTCTAGGTTTTTCATTAAGTCCAACTTGAAAGAAATTCAGTGCTATTTCCATGAATCTGGTTTAATAACATAATTACTTTCCCTGATAATGAATTTTTAAAAGGAATAAGGGGAGAGGGTAAGTAATAAATGGGGTGGCAAGCCTTACATTCCTCAAGAACTCTATTTTCACTGCTGTTCATAAGAATTACTTAAATCTCTTTGATAAAGATTATAAGTAACATTAAATACACAAAATAAATTCTTAAGTCCTTCAATGAGAAGTGATGAAAACATTCTCTTTATCAAAAGAGACTTCATACTTCATTAATTACATTAGACTATGAAATCTTACCCACTAAAGAGTAGATCAAACGCTAATTACTATTTCCAAATAGCTGACTGTAAGTTATAAAACTCTTTCAACAACAGAAAGAGTTGGTTATAACTTTAAGTGCCTTGCCAAACCTTATGTATTAGAAAAGACAGTCTAAGAAAGGAACTGCATGAGCCTGTAGCTACAGTAAAAAAAAAGGGGGGGGGGGGGCACTTGACTAATACAGTAAGAATTAGAAAATATTCTCAAAGTATCTTTATGTGGGGCAAAATAAGTGCTTGCATTTACGAAAAGAAAGAAAAAGAAACCGAAAACGATGGGGAACAGAAGTATTACCTGAGGGCAGGAAATTCAGACAAAAGGTCCCTATTCCTGGTGAAAGCAAGTAGTCAGTTGCCAGGGTTTCTTAGACTCCTTGATTATGAAATTCACAGCACACCAATCTCCACCACAGCCAGCAGGGATCGCTGCAGGGAATGGGTACACAGGGGACACAGGAGGGAGCAAGTTTAAGGGAAGGAAGAGGAAAGGAATGATATGATAAAAATATTTAGCTGTGATGCACTTAAAAAAATACAGTTGTATTTCACACTGGAGTAACTAAAGGCAAACACTGCTTAAACTCTAAGATAAATTAATCATTTGTTATTTCCTTCATTCTACTACTACTACTCTGACAATATTTTTAAAAATTTTTTATAATAAAAATAACAACAAAAATGATAGCTCTGTTGTCCAAAAGTTATACGAAGACTGAACTGTAATTCAACATTAAATCAAACCAAATAGGACAAGCACTCTAAAAGACAAGCTATTTACAAATACAAATTATCAAATTAGTTTAACTGCTAAAAAGCCCATTTAAAGTTGTAATCTTATTTTATAGAGAATACTAAAAAGTAAAGTTAGCTATGAAAAGTAACCCCACAAACCAAAGAGGGATCAAGCAATAAATTATATCTTTATATACAAAAGCAAATCAGAGAACTAGAGTATCAAAAAAAAAAAAAAGATTTTAATCTAAATTTCTTAGATATGAGTCATCTGCCAAAAATGTATTAAGGGCAACCAATTTATACCCTATATATTCTATGGTGGCCAAAGTTAATCTATTCTCTAGTCAGCTGAAAATGTTGCTCAACAACTACTATGTGTAACAGTACTGTGCCAGATGCTACAGGTACAACAACAAACAAGATAAACACAATCACCGCCTTCGGAATGCAGTCTGTCAGGGTGATTCTGCCCATAAAGAGATGACAATCTAGAGGGCACCTAGCTGGCTCAGTTGGTGGAGCATGGCACTCATGAGTTCAAGTCCTACATTAATGCGTTCAAGCCTTAAGTTAGGCATGGAGTCTACTTAAAAAAAAAGAAAAAGAGGGGCGCCTGGGTGGCTCAGTTTTTAAGTGGCTGCCTTCGGCTCAGGTCATGATCCCAGGGTGCTGGGATCAAGCCCCGCATCGGGCTTCCTGCTCGGCAGGAAGCCTGCTTCTCCCGCTACCATTCCCTCTGCTTGTGTTCCCTCTCTCGCTGTGTTTCTCGCTGTCAAATAAATAAAATCTTTAAAAAGAAAGAAGCTAAAAAAAGAGGTGACAATCTATGAATTAAAAACATGAAATGTTTGTTGTAATAAAATATTTAAGACCAATGAAAACAAGCCTACCTAGTTAAAGCTGCCCATGTAAGATGTATCAGTAAAATGAAGCCTGAGAGGATGACCTGGCACGAAGGAACGTAGACAATCTGGCTACAGTAGTAAGGCAACAAAAGATGGGTGAAAAACAAAAAAGGGAGAGGAAGTGTAGTATTGGAAAACAGTGGAAAAACTGCAGCCAAGTTTCTAGGTCTAAAGTATCCTTAATGGGGCGCCTGGATGGCTCAGTCAATCAAGCATCTGACTCTTGGTTTGGGCTCAGGTCATGATCTCAGGGCCCTGGGATGGAGCCCAATTACCCCACCGACCTTGGGGAATCTGCTTGAGGATTGTCTCCCTCACCCTCTGCCTTTCCCCCCACTCGTGTGCACATGCTCTCGCACTAAGGCAAATACAGAAATCTTTTTTAAAAAGTTTTAAAAAATGAAGTATCCCTAACTTCTCTAAATAACTGCCTTAAATATTCCCTTGGAATGCATGCCACTGTCAAACAAAGAGATTTAATAACTACCCATTTTATATCACATAAGCTGTTGTTTATGTATTTTATTTCATTATTTCTTTACAGTTTCTCTGGACTTAGACCACCTCTGTCCCAATGTCTCTATTTCCATTAAAGTTGCAAATAGTACTTTGCACCTGTCTCTTAAGAGTCACATTTTATAAGGGCGCCTGGGTGGCTCAGTGGGTTAAAGCCTCTGCCTTCGGCTCAGGTCATGATCTCAGGTCTCTGGGATAGAGTCCTGAATCAGGCTCTCTGCTCAGCAGGGAGCCTGCTTCCCCCCCTCTCCTGCCTACTTGTGATCTCTCTCTCTCTGTCAAATAAATAAATAAAATCTTTATTAAAAAAAAAAAAAGATTTACATTTTATTACATTTTATCCTGTTATCTATTTAGTCATCTACCATACTGTTTTCAGAAGGCATTTATAGTTCTTAATTTCACTTATATAACTTATGGATCTTCTATAAGTATTGGTGGAAAGAATAAATGAATGATTTATCAATGGGAATAATCATACTTATAATACTTCCTAACGATAATATAAATCTTAGATTTTATGATGTCCCTTTTTAAAGTATAGTTCATTTAGGGGCGCCTGGGTGGCTCAGTCGGTTAAGTGTCTGCCTTCGGCTCAGGTCATGATCCCAGGGTCCTGGGATCGAGCCTTGCATCGGACTCCCTGCTCAGCGGAGAGCCTGCTTCTCCCTCTCCCTCTGCCTGCCTCTCTGCCTACTTGTGATCTCTATCTCTGTGTCAAATAAATAAAAAAAATCTTAAAAAAAAAAAAGTATAGTTCATTTATATATAAAGTTCCATTACAGCAGAAGAAAACTTTGGAATAGGAACTGAATTTGGTTACCTAACAATAGTTTTAACAAATTTAAAATGACTGAATTTTCTGGTATTTCTAAGTTTCTCTCTAAATATTAATTCCTAATATAAAATTACAAACAAAAAGTTTACAAATAGCAGTAAAGGAAAACAACACTTGATGTAATGCTAACAGTGGCAAAAAGAAGCCAGAGCGCTCTCTCTTAATGGTATTTTTGGGTAGAAAAGAGTACATATACATATAGCCAAAATTAAGTTTTAAAGAAAAGACTAATCTAGAGATTCAAAATTTATATATAACATTCACTTTGTCTGGGAGAAGTCTCAAAATAACTTAAGGAATTATCAGACTGACAGTAAATATAATGTCTGAAAAAATAAATAATAACTGTTCTATCCTGAATCATATTTGTTGCAGCTCTCAACTTTGTTTTAATAACTTGGTCTTGATGTGATAACTGCTCATATTTCAGTCATGGAAATAGTCATAAATTATACCTATAACTTACATTCAATCTGAGCTCCAATCACTTATAACAACTAAATACCAATATTTAACAGAAATATTAAATTATTCACCCTAATACATGCAAAATAATGTGTAGCATTTAGAACATATATAACTGATAAGAAATCAACTTACTAAGGAACTATTTAGATTGGAAACTGCAGTATTAAGGCAAAGTGAAATATTGCAAAAAAATTATGCAAGTATAAAGAAATGGAGAAATTGTGCTTTCCCAACTTCACAGAATTGTTAAGTCAAAAGGCTATGTTTCCCAAGCTTCAAAGGACTATAGAGCCAAAGGATTCCCAAATAATAAAAGAATCTCCTAAGGGATACTGCAACAGGATGAGTGGTAAGACAAATTTTATAATAAATAAATGCTGAAAATAGAGTAAAAGCAAAGCAAACTGTTAGGGAGGAACAACAGCCTGAGCAGGCAGCATAGAATAATCATATTAGTGACTTAACCACTCCAACACTACCTGTCAAACCTTGGGCAAGTTATAAATCTTAATGTATCTTAACGTTTTAGTAATTTCCTTCTCAGAAACCGGAACAAATCCCTTCTATTCTAGAACTGTAATATTACAACATCCAATGGACCAAGCATCCAAGTCCCCTTTCAACTAAAGTTTACAAATCAATCTCCTGAAGTTTAACTTCTGAAGAATCAGTATCTGGTTTTAGTTGGAAATTAGTGCGAAAGAAATGAGCACCTGCTTGATACTTCTACATAGTACACTTAATAGCAAAAAATACACTATAAAGTCCACCCGTTAAAATTCATCTCACAATTCAATTTCGCTGTAATTATGTACTACATAAACCAAAGAATAACCACACCGAAAACACTTGACATTGGTGCTGCCAGACATGTGAACCAGACCAACACCATGATGGCTACTCTGTGACCTGAAATCTTCTTGAATACAGCCCCCATTCCCATTCTTTCCTTTTATTTAACAGCACCCTTAAGTACATCCTTGGGGCATAACATCTTGGATCTGCTCTGGAAGTATGACTATGATACTTACCTATTCTCAAACATGCTCCTCCCTGGCATTCTCCTAGCATGTACTCCCAGCCCCTAGAGCTCTAAGAGCAGGTTTCACAAGAGGCAGGGTTGTGGAGATCTACCCGCTTTGCAGCCCCCCAAGACACACTTCTGTCCATAAGTCCCCTTAAAAAACCATTTCTCATCAAGCTGAACTTGGTGTTTTTCTTCAGTCATGGTTCCTTAGGCCTTTGAAGGTTGCTTTGCATATACTTCCATTTCACAGAAGAGCAGACTAAAATGTATAGTCTAAATTAGTTCACAAATAAAAAGGATCTCCAAGTTAATACATTCAAAACCAAACTCCTTATCTCTCTACCCTAAGCCTGCCTCTCCTCCAGTCTTCTATGTAGTTAACAGCAACTCCACCTTCTCAGTTGCTTATGTCATGACTCCTCTTTCTCTCTCAATTCACATCTCAGCTGTCAGCAAATCCTGTGGTTCTACCTTTGAAATACATCTAGAACTTGACTATATCTTAACAAGTCCAGTTCATTAACCTATGTCCAAGCCAAAACCTTTCTCACCTGGATAGTTAACACTTCTAATCGGGTTCCTGCTTCTGCCCTTGAGCTCCTATTATTTATTTCCTACATGGCTGCAGAGTAATCCTTGGCTCAAAGCCTTGAAGTGGTTTCCACTCTCTCTCAGGGTAAAAGCCAAAGTCATTACAAGGCCCCACAAGGTTTGGCTCTCTTTTCTCTCTGATGCATCTTCTTCTACTTATTTCACTCCTCACTCCACTCATGTTGGTGGCCTTGATATATTTCAGAAATGACAAGCAAGCTTCCACTTCTGGATCTTTGCATTTACTTCCACTACTTCTTTCATATCTCTTCTCAAATACCACCTTCTCAATTAGGCCTTCTTGATCACCAGATCTAAAACTGCAAACTCCACCCTGACCTCCCTGTACTTCCTATCCCCTTTCTCTGTTATATTTTTAATAACACTTGCCACAAATTGATATAATGTACTTCACTTTTTTACTACCAGCCTCCTTTGATTAAAAATGTAAATTCCAGGGGCGCCTGGGTGGCTCAGTCGTTAAGCGGCTGCCTTCGGCTCAGGTCATGATCCCAGAGTCCTGGGATTGAGCCCCGCATCAGGCTCCTTACTCGGCAGGAAGCCCGCTTCTCCCGCTACCGTTCCCTCTCTCGCTGTGCTTCTGTCAAATAAATAAAATCTTAAAAAAAAAAATGTAAATTCCATTGAGGGCAGGATTCTTGCCACTGCACTAGGGACTAGTGCAGGGTACAAAGCAGTACTCAGTAAATATTTGTTAAATAAATAACTGTTATGTATCTAGTGTCAAAATCAACAGTACTGATTACAACAGTAATCAACAGGGGATTATTTTTAAAAGAATACCATCAATTTAAGTAACTAAAAATTACTTTTAAAAAATTCCCAAACTAGGGTGCCTGGGTGGCTCAGTTGGTTAAGCGGCTGCCTTTGGCTCAGATCATGATCCCAGAGTCCTGGGATCAAGCCCCGCATCAGGCTCCCTGCTCAGTGGAAAGCCTGCTTCTCACTCTCCCTACTTGTGTTCCTCTCTGTCAAATAAATAAAATCTTAAAAAAAAATTTTTTTTGCTAGTATTTCACTGAGGATTTAAAAAAAAAAAATTCCCAAACTTACAGAAGTAAATTTATTTCTAACCCCAAAAGGTAATAATTAACTTGATTTTTTTCCCAGTTGCCCAATCCAAGTAAATCAAATCTCACAAACTTCATATATTTCAAGAAATAGGTTACATTTATTTATTTTTTTTAGTTAAACAAATTATTTTTTTGAATTTATTATTAACATATAATGTATTATTTGCCCCAGGGTACATGTCTGTGAATCGTCAGGCTTCCACATTTCACAGCACTTAACATAGCACATACCCTCCCCAATGTCCATAGCTCAGCCACCCCATCCCTACCCCCCTACCTCCCAGCCACTCTTAGTTCGTTTCATGAGTTTAAGAGTCTCTTATGGTTTGTCTCCTTCCCTATCCCATCTTGTTTTATTTCTCTCCCCCACCCTGCCCCGACCCCCTGCCCTGCCTCTCAAATTCTTCATATCAGAGAGATCATATGATAATTGTCCTTCTCTGACTGACTTATTTCGCTTAGCATAATACCCTCCAGTTCCATCCATGTTGTTGCAAATGGCCACATTTCATTTCTCTTGATGGCTGCATAGTATTCCATTGTATATATATAGCACATCTTCTTTATCCATTCATCTGTTGATGGACATCTAGGTTCTTTCCATAGTTTGGCTATTGTGGACATTGCTGCTATAAACATTTGGGTGCACGTGCCCCTTCGGATCACGACGTTTGTATCTTTAGGGTAAATACCCAGTAGTGTGATTGCTGGGTCGTAGGGTAGCTCTATTTTCAGCTT
>JAQQSY010000101.1:0-24883 GCA_028646535.1 Procyon lotor
AGGGAGCCTGCTTCCCTGTCTCTCTCTGCCTGCCTCTCTGCCTACTTGTGATCTCTCTCTCTGTCAAATAAATAAATAAAATCTTAAAAAAAAAAAGCCACGTAAACAACCAGGAAGCTTGAGTGGAAAGGGCCTAAGAGGTTAGGCACAAGGAAGTAGAAGCCAGAGAAGGTTAATTAGAAAGGAAAGCATCTCCTAAGTGGGAAAACTGGAGAAAGGGTACATAATAGCTACTTTCAAATATTTTGTGAATGTTATGTGGAAGAGGCGTTAATTTTTTCTGCTGCTAAGAAAAAGTAGAGACATTGGTTGGAAGTTTAAGGTAGAATAATTTTGATTCAGTATGAGAAAGTTTTTCTTGAAATTAGAAGCATCAAACTGTGAGGAGTAATCTCAGTGTGGTGGTGAAGTGCCCCTGCTGGAAGTAGTAAGACATTATTTAGATTACTAGCAGTGAGCAATGTTGTGGAGGGAGTTATTACTTAATTAGAGGCTGGACTATGTGACATTTGGTGTCCTTTCGAATTCTTAGATTCTATGATTCCATGAGGAACAGTATAGAAGTAGTAATTAGTTAAGGAAAAACAATCGCAATCACCCCGTTCCAACCCTCTCTGACTCTCCCTACAAAGACTTAATCAAACTACACCGCTAACAAGAAGATTCTAGTTAATCTCTATAATTTAATGTGATATGAATAATACTCTTCATGATAGAATGTAAAAGATAAAGAGATAGTAATGATGAGATAAATATTTTTGATTGAGATGTCACAAATAGAGGAGAGTATATTCTACTGTAATCATGAATGGTTTTCAAATATTTAATTATAAATGTAAATCTTCCCTCAAACATACCATGTACTCATGATGTGCTTCAATAATTGTATTATTTCAATTTACCGAAATTATCAGCACAAATGACTCAGTGGTATTAAAAGATATTTTAAAGAAGTTATACAGACTAATTTAAGATTCAGATTGGTTGAGACAAAATTTTTCCATAAGAATTCACTGGAGATGGTTATGTTTATGTTGTTCTGATCACAAAGCATGTATTCATTATCTTTTGTGTTTAGGATATTTGGTGTAGACATTTATGATGCTAGTGGGAATTTTCGTCCTCAATTTGGGTTAAGCTGCGTCTTCACTAAGAGGAAGGCACAAAAGATCTATAATGGTAAAGGCAGTCAGTGGTAAATTGTGGAAAAAAGTTTTCCATTAAGAGGGACCAGTGAAGCCCAATAGAGTGAGGGTGTATAAATGTCCAATAATTCCTTTGATTTGATCTGAAAAGGAGTAAGTATTTGTAAAAAGAGCTTGCAGAAATCAAGTAGACTTATTATTAAGATGATCTTGCCTTTATTCCTTTTCCCACATGGTAGTATTTGAGTTATTAAAATAAATACCAGGGACTGGGGCTAATCTTAGAAATATTGAGAAACAGGTCATAATTGGTTCAGTTCCACCCTCTTCCCTCTGCACTTTTCTAGAAGTTAGGAGCCCAATGTCCTTACTACCTAATGTGCAGAAAAGCCAGACTTGTGATCCATGTTTTGAACCCATTCCCCCAATTACCTGTGATTTTACTTCCTCAGAAACCTTCTCTCTGAAACTGAGATGATGAATTGGCTCATGTGAAGATACTAAAGCACCATTCTGGTCTTGTGATAAAGTTCTAAAATAGATCTTCTTGTACTGATTCATGTATTTTTAGATTTGCAGAAGGGGTCATCTTATTTCAAATACTAATTTCATAGATGAGAAACTTGAGGACAGTGAACTTAAATAAGTCAACCTAAATAATCTTTCTGACTTTCTTTCAAGACATCACCTCCTGATACTCAAATCAGTTAGTAATCGTAGCCATGCAAACCTTTTTGATTATAAGATGATACTGTATATTCACAATTGAGAGAATTATTTAAAAGTAAAACAAAATCTATTGCTGACTGGAATATGAGGATGTATACAGTCATCTCCCATACTGATGGAAATTGATATTGTTACAGATGTCTTGAAAGCAATCTGAAATTATTAAAAGAAAAACTATGTATACCTTTGAATAGTAGTTCTCACTTAATAATGATCTAGCCCATAGAAATGAAAGCTTCAGTATGTAAGGACCTATTAGCTATTTATCATAGCATTATTTATAGTGGCAAAAATACAGAGAAAAGTTGAATGCCTTTGATAGGAAAATAATTTAAATAATCTAACAAATCTTAAGCATGAACTGTGCCAAGAGCTACTTTAGGTACTTGGACTATATTAGTGTACAAACAATTGGGAGTGGAGCTTACATTGAAGGATGGGGGAGAAAAACCTAAGAAATCCTATAGTGTGAAATAAGTAGGTATATAGTATGATTAATGAGCCGGCAATGATGCAGGTTAACAATTTAGCATCTTCTGATGGCATATTTGAGAAGGTGACATTTTAGCAAAGAATTGAAAGGAATTATTCAAAAAAATACATCTGGCAGAGGGATCAAGTAGAGCCAATACTCCGAGGAAGAAACATCTCTGATGGTTTTGTGTCAGGAACTGCTGTGAACAAGGAGGAGAAGACGAGGAGCTACATCAAGCATCACAGTAAAAGATGACATGAGCCATGAGACTGGGTGGTGGTGCTAGGGGAGTGAGCAAATCTGGAAAACTGCTTACTGGAATTGCATCTTGGAGTACTTAGATAGTGAAAATCTGGGGAAGAAGTGTAGGAACCAGCAAAGGAGACTGAACAAGAGCAACCAGTGAGGTAGAAAGGAAAACCAAATCAAGTGAAGAAGAAGGAAAAAAATTTAAGAAAATCTAACAAGGGGAAGGAATTGATAAATAGGATTAAATGCCACTGACAGGTTAAGTAGGTTGGGGCTGAGGGTTGATTATCGAGGAAATGATGTGTAGGTCCTTGGTAACCTAGATGAGAACAATTTTAGAGGAGATATGAGGGCCAAAGTCTAATAAGAACGAATCTTTCTTAATTAGCTTGTGCTGCTCTGAAAAAATACTATAAACTGGGTGACTTAAACAACAAACATTTCTTTCTCATGCTTCTGGAGGCTGGAAGTCTGAGATCAGGGTGCCAGTCTGTTAGGGATTTGGATGAGGCTGGTTTATAGACAGCCATCTTGCTGTCCTCACATGATAGAAAGAGACTTAACTAGCTCTCTGGCTTCTAATTAAAAGGATGCTAATCCCCAAGGACTCCACCCTCATGATATAATTACATCCCAAAGATTCTACCTTCAAATACCATTGCATTGGGATTAGGGTTTCAATATGTGAATTTGGGGGGGACGCCGGTATTTAACTCATTGCATTTTGCCCCTGTGCACCTCCTTCATTCATTCATGCCCTTGGTGCCAAATACACATAGTCCATCCCAGCACCTCCAAAATCTTAACTCAGGCCAGCATCAACTCTAAAATGTAATGTCCGAAGTCATTTAAATATCTAAATTAGGTATGAATGAGACTGGAGGTATGATTCATCTTGAAGCAAATTACTTTCCAGCAGAGAACCTGAGAAATCAAACATGTTACATGTTTCCAAAACACAGTGGTGGGCCAGGCATAGGAGAGACAATTCCATTCCAAAAAGGAGTTGGAAAGACGGAAGGGGTGATGGGTCCCAAGCAAATCCCAAATTGACAAGACAAGTTCCAGGAGACTTTAAGGCTTGAGAATAATTCATTTTGGCTTAATGCTTTGCCTTCCAGACCCGCTAGGGTAGCAGTCCTGCTTTTTGGGCCTGCTGCAGTGAAGGTCTTGCCCCATCACTCTGCCAGGCAGGATCCTTTAGCCTCTGCTGAGCAACTTTGCCCCACTACTTTGGGTTGGGCCCTGTTCTCATGGCTTTGGACAGAGGTCATCTGGCCTAATGAAAGTGAGGTGATGATACTTGCCTTTCTAACTAAAGAGGCAGCCCTGACCTCTGAATCTCCTTCAAGATTATTCTTCCTTTGGTTTGAAGAGTTGTGCTTATTTGCAGATGAACAGCCCTGTCCCATAATATCCAAGAAGTCTGATAATTTTCATTCCTTCCCATTCATTTCAATTAAACATATTAAGAGGTCTATATTTACTGACTTGTAGAGATATTCAGGATATATTATGAATGAAAATGTCCATGCTCGGGTGTTTAATGATTCTATTTTAGTATAAATAATGAAACCAAAAAAGAATCAAAACTCCTAGCATCTGTATATGCTGGTATATGTACTTATCTATTTATGTATGTCTGTGAACAGGAAGAATTGTATGAAAGTTACCACACTGTTGGTGCCAATCAGTTGTTATGATAAGGGAGAATGAGAGAATTGATGTGAACATGGGCATTGTTGGAAGGGGATGTTGTTTAGCTTTGTCTTCAAGCATTTTTGAACTTATCATTTTGCTTGCTTCAAAGAGCATGAGTTAGAATTAAAATTTGAAGTCCATTTAAAGAGATAAAGTTAAGCCAAAGAGTTTAGCAGTTATCATAGATTTGAGAAATTATTTTGTAATCGTGATGAAGGAATTAAAGCATGTAATTGAGAATTTGCAATAAAACTGGACACTATCAAAATGATTCTTAAATTAGAAGTTTAAATAAGAAAACAAATAGTTCCATATGTGTAAATACTAAATCTGAATTGACACAGAAGAAAATGAATACATGCTCTCCCTCTCCAATGAGGGAGTGTTAGGGGAGGATCACTTCATCTTGAGATGTCACAAAGAGAAGGCCACCAATACCAACAAGTCTAATACAGTTTTAGATCTCTTGCCTATGGACTTTGAACACGGAGCTACCACAAAATTATCTATAGAAAGACTAATTTTTAAAAATGATTAAGTATGCATTTTATTTAAGAATATATTGCCTATCTGTTAGTCTCCCTGAGTACTAACAAGGAAAAAGTCCTGTTCAAGATTTCAGGATCTCTGATTGAAATACACATCCAGAACTAAAAGAAATTTAGAGAATGTACCATTTACCTAACCTGGAGAAGCTACCCATTTATGTGGGTGTAGAGGACTCAGGATTTAGAATATGTCAGCTGTCTTTATGTGCTTCTAGGGGACTGACAGGCAACTGAGACATAAAGCTAGGTGAAGGAAGATAGAATGGCAATGTTGGTCATCTTGGAGCACACATACTCCATTGAAATTTATTTTAAAACATTGTGAAAGCTGAATAAGGCATTATATAAGACTTTAATAAGGCATTAAAACAAATTTTTTGTTTTAATGGGACCATGTGGTATTTTTAATGGGGTGCTATTGACAATTTTAGTGGGCAATTCTTTCTTGTAAAGAAGGTCCTACATATTGCAAACTGATTATTGTGCACTCCCCCAACCTCCTGAGACTAAATGTACACCTGCCTCCACCCCACTTATCCACACCTGGATATTACAACAACCACTTTCCTCCATGTTTTAGTGTCTACTAGGAGAGGAGGAGAGTTTCATTCTGGGTTATGGGCCCAAAATCAGGCGTAGGTAATACTGTTACTTAGTGTTATTTATTTATTTTTTTTAGTAATATGTGTTGTTTTACCTAGATCTAACTCAAAATGTTGAACGAGTAACTTAATTTTGCTTTTGCTGTTGAGGTCTGTGACACTCAGTGACATTTTGTGGCTCATCTTTCAAAAGAAACTTTACTTCTTTTTTGGGCAAAAATTCATTAAAGATGTTAAAGTTTAGGGGCACCTGGGTGACTCACTTGGTTAAGCATCTGATTCTTGATTTTGGCTCAGGTCATGCATGATCTTGGGATTGTGAGATTAGCCCCACATTGGGCTCTGCGCTCACTGGGGAGTCTGCTTAGGATTCTCTCTGTCCTTCTCCCTCAGTCCCTCCCTCCCTCCCTCCCTCCCTCTCTCTCTCTCTCTCTCTCAAATGAATGAATGAATGAATGAATGAATGAATAAATAAATATTTAAAAAATGTTAAAGTTTATTACTTTAGCAAAATATTAATTTTGTTTATATATTCTTGCCCATTTGTAAATGTTCCAACAATTCATTAAAGGTTGATGGGTTGTCCTGCAAGTTAGGCACTCAAAAAAACTTACCGATTAATTTTTTTTAAAAAGCTAATAAATCGAAAAACTGTTTAAAGAACAGGAAGCGAACTAAATCTGTGACCTTTCTGGCACAAGCTTTCTTCCCATCAACAGAATTGTACATTTATGATGCTATATAAATAATAAATAACGGTGGGTGACAAACCTAGAGGGAGAGAAAAGCAGGAGGTGAGGCATTCTACTGTCTTGCTGTGCATTATCTTCAACACATTTGTTGCATTGTGGTTTTTTGAGGACTAGGCTTCCAGTGTGTTGCTTGCTAATGGATACTAACTAGAAGGTGAGAAATCTCCCTGTCATTTCCTGTGGTCAGAGAAGGAAAAGATATTTGTTGAATGGTTAGGCACACATCCAGTACTCATCTGACTGCCTGTTAATGCACGATTTATCAGAAGGAGTTGAACCTTCCCCACTGGACAGAACTTTGTTTCAAGCATTTGTTGATATTATTTCTAAACCAAAAATCAGGTGGCAGGGAAAGGAAAAGAGCATGTCTTTGGATTCAGCAAAGACCTGTTTAAATACCAGTTTTGTTACATATTTACTTTGGGAAAGGTGATAGTTCCATGCTAGGTTTTTTCATATATTTCTCCCTCATGTCTTAGGAGAGTCAGCAGAGGTAATGTCTGTAGAATGCTGACTTTTCCCCTATCTTTCTTTTCTTTATCTCCTCCTCCTTCCCTTCCCTTCCTTTTCCTTCAATTTCCTTCCAAACATTACATGTTAAATTTCACTGTAATGCATTGATGTATTCTCATACAAGTAACAAAATTAATAATGGAACTAAAAATGATTTTCCACATCAGCTTACATATTTTTTAGAGATATTCAAATAAATACATGGCGGTGTGTCTCAGCTTGTAGCACTATGGAAGTGTGGTATCAGTTTTCCAGAATAGCTCCCTCGATTAACTTAGTTTCTTAGCATCAGTTGCCTCATGTTGTTGTACATATTGATACAATAAGTTTCTCTCTTGAGGAGCTTCTGTAGCAATCATAATAGCTTGTGCAGGACTATATATAAAAACCATAAACAAATAGTGACTTAATGGAATGAATGTAAAAAGAAATGAGAGAGGAAACTTAAAACCTTTTCTCTTCTTGAGTCTGCTATCCAGATGTTCTGCAGGGAAAAATTCTCTTGTTTGTACTTTGCTGTGAGATCCACCAGACATCCTAGAACTCTAGTTCAAAGTATATTGTTACCTTTCTGTTTTTATTATTGGTTTTTGAAGTTTGGAGATACTTAGCTTTGAGTCCTTGAGATCACATTAGATCTTGTCAGGCCGATATTGTGCTCTCTAGGTAAAAATGAATGTTGAATCTAAAAAGCAGTATCTAAAAAGCAGTGAAATTCTCACAAGGAAATTTCAAATCTACTTCTTACTACAAAGCAAATGATGACAAATACACATATGTATATATATATACCTTATATACACATTTTTACACTAAAGTGGAATCAACTCACCTTCAATAATAATTTTTTAATAAATTTACCAGGAGGAAGTTAGTATTGTTGAAAGACTTAAGTGGGAAAGAGAAGGTATATAGCAAAGGGAGAAGGTGCTAGAATATTACTGACTTAAGAACGTAAGTATGTGTCAGGAAGCTTGTTTTAATTAAGAAAAACTTAGTCTATTTTAAATAGGCATCATATTTTATGTAAAAATCTTTCTTATTCTGTAACTGTAGATGATATCTCACATAGTTGAGTTTGATATGTATGTATTTTTGCCTTCAATGATATGATGCATTCTGTCCCTACTGTCTCTGTCTCTGTTCATCCAGGAATGGCAGGAAGAGCATCATGCAGTACTATATTATAGACGAGGTGCTTATATTCTAAGTAATAGTACTTCCTGAAATTGCCTTTTAAAAATGAAACAAACTATAATTTTACTTGTCCTTTTAGCAAATGTAGTTTATGTTTTAATCATGAAATATTTGCTGAAATTTGGGAAAATTCTAATTCTTGGAATCAAGTTGACTTGGAAGGTAGAGAACAAATTTTAATTATTGCATCAAAGGAAATTTTATCCATTTGTAGCAATACGTTATGCCTAAGACAGCATGCTTGCTGCTCCATATCAGGCTAAGGGTGCCATTTGTGAATAAGTCATGCCATATTCATGTTTCTTTTTCATGAAGTTCATGCAAGTTTTATAGAAAAATCAAGTAATGTGCATCTTTTAAGAACCTACAATATGAAAAGGGCATACTCCGATATTAGGTGATGTCTATATCTGTATAGTAAATTTTTCAAACTCTTTCACATGCTGGGAAAGTAGCACTCAATTTGTTTTAATATAACAACTTTATTCAGCTTTAGTTTTTAATATAACAGCTCTAGTTATTTTAAAATAAAAATTAATTTTTGATTTTAATTCTAAATGGGCTTTATTATTTAGAGAATGTTTAGGTTCACAGAAAATTTGAGGGGAGGGTGCAGAGATTTCCCTTGTATCCCTTGCTTCTACATATGCATAACTACCCCTTATCAACATTCCCCACCAGAGGGGAGCATTTGTTACCTTTGCTGAACCTGTGTTGACACATATAGTTACTTAAAAACTATAGTTTATGTTAGTATTCACTTGCAACCTAAAAAAAATTAGTATATATAGCATTTTTTCTTGATTTCAATGTACATATAATAGAGAGCTTAAGTTCCCCTGTATATTTGAACCTGGATATTTTCAAATTTTCCTGGAATTTTCTTCTTTGACCTGTGGGTTAGTTAGAAGTGTTATTTCTTTAGAAGGGATTATTTCTGATAAATTTCTGTTCCTTATTTTTGGTTTAATTATACTATGGTTATATTAGTTTCCTATGGCTACCATGTAATAAATTAAAATGAACTTAATGGCTGAAAACATCATAAGTTTATTATCTTTCAGTCAGTAGTTGAAAATTATAAAATGGGTTGCACAAGGTGAAAATGGAAGAATGGATGAAGACGTGAGATGTGTGTGTGTGTGTGTGTGTGTGTGTGTGTGTGTGTGTGTATAAAGTAGAATATTATTCAGCCAAAAAAAGAGTGAAATCTTAGCATTTACAATGACCTGGTTGGAGCTAGAGAGTATAATGCTAAGTGAAATAAATCAGTCAGAGAAAGACAAATACCATATTTCACTCATATGTGGAATTTAGGGAGCAAAACAAATGAGCAAAGGGGGAAAGAGAAGAGACAAACCAAGAAACAGACTCTTAACAATAGAGAACAAACTGATGGTTACTGGGAGGAGGTGGATGGGTGGGGGGATGGGTTAAATAGGTGATGGGGATTAAGGAGTGCACTTGTGATGAGCACTGAGTGATGTATGGAGTGTTGAATCACTCTATTATATACCTGAAACTAATATTACACTTTATGTTAACTGCACTGGAATTGAAATAAAAAATTAATAAAAAAAAATAACCCCCCCAGACTACTTATATTGTGATGAAAGATGTTACTTAAAGAAAGGTTTGTATACAGTGTAGTTTCAAACATTAAGCACATGACTTTTTCTTTTTTTTAATGGCTTGCATATTTATTGAGCAAATATGACTAAAATAGCTAAAATATATCGGGTATTTGTGAGTGCATCGATAAAGATCACACTCTTACAAAAGCCTGCATTTTCAGCAGTGTTCAACTGCGGGTCTACACAAGTGCCAAAGATGTGAAGTACTGTTTTCTTCCTTTACTCATACAGCTGATATACCAATTCTAACAAAGGAGGGAGGAGGAGGAAAATGCACAAGAAACAGTCAGAAGAGGAACAGGACAGAACAAAGCCTGTTCTGTCAAAGGAAGAGCTAAAAGACAGTTATGTAAAAATTGATGTGAGCATTCAGACTGGCTAATACAACAGTCCAGGAGTAGATGGTATCATCTGTTTTTATTTTTGTTTATCCATCTCATTGGGGCAAGGGCGAAAATGTAAAATCTACACTTTGCTTATCAAAACTGCTGAAAAAGAGTGCTCTGCATTGTTAGAAAAATTGTAAAGACATTTTTTCCAACTTACTTTTTGGGAAATGTGTAATTTCCATATTCCTACTTAGATGTTAGTTTTTTGGATTTTTTTCAGAGGTCGTTTATTTTAAATGTTTGCCCTTTCCCCCAAATATCCTTTCAAACAAACAAACAAACAAACAAACCAACCAAAAATTTGTTTGACCAAAAATGGTCCAACAGATCTAAAAATGACTGCTAAATTATTGCTCATCTTTCTCTAAGCTAGGCACATGAGGCTACTGAAAAAAAAAGATTTGGTAAGTAAATTACAGTTTTGTGATTGATCCCGCTACAGCGCCTGCATATCCATGAGTACAAGGTGAGGAGACATGAGTCCCTAACTCTCTCTGGTAGCATTCACTCAGCCTAGGACACTGAAGAAGAGAGCTACACTGATGACACAAGAGAAACAAGTTAATCCGGTCTTGGGAACAACATTCAGGGAAACGGCGTACCAACACCTTCTTAGAATGTAGAAATAAAGAATGACTCCATCAGAGCTACTTTGCCAAGGAACATGTTGAAAGTCCACAAGAGCACCATTCATCAGTGTCTCAGGTCCTATGGGAGTATCTCAGTCACTTACCACAAACTACTTCTACACATCAAAACAGTACATGAATAAAATACAGAGATGCAGACAATTGATGAACATAAACTACTAGGCTGGTCACATCTAAATAAAAAAAATGGGGACTCTCAGCTTCTATAAGAAGCCGCAGGGGGCTGTGTGAGTGAAAAGGCAGGAACGGACCCATTGTGTGAGAGCAGAGGGAGTTTGAGTTGTGGAAGACATTGTCAAGAACCAGGCCTGAACACCCACTTTGTAAGGGTTATAAATGTGAATTCATAGTGTGAAATTCTGAGCATTTTCACCTGGGTCAGAAAGATTGAAAACTGGTTTGATGATACCTATTTGTCCACTGTAAAACCTCTAAAGGAAGGCTCAGAGTCTCATAGTTCTTCTTATACTTGATTTACGCAGAAAAAAATTCCATATATGATACCATGACCACCTCAGTACCCATACACCATATATAATACAAATGGTGGTGTTACAATTAAAAAGAGTAGAGGTGACTGATGCCTGGGGAGTGGAGTTCATTGCTGCCAACTGGAGTCAGGGAGGCAGCCTCAATCTCATCACCCTTCTTGAGGTTCACTTCCTTGGGGACAGGACAGGAAGTCTTCTTAAGGGAAGACATTTGGAAATGGTTCTTGCCTGACCGAGACAGAGAGCTCTGGGTAATAAAGCATTTTGAGAATTGTAATCTTGGCTTGCATCCTCCCTCTCTTAAGTGCAGGGAGACCAACAGACAAAATCTTTGCTCCCTCTTCTACTCTTTACACCTGAAACAAATGTAGATGAAAAAGGGCATCATACTAGAAAGGGCAGCTTGTGGGGAAGGAGGCACATGACTTTTCCCATATGTTTCTACGTATAAGTTTAGAAACACATATCTTAATGAAAGAAGATATTACTTGAGGGATGATTTATACACAGTGTAGTTTCAAGCAGTTGCAGGCTCAAGTACAGTTCAAGCTCATGGCTTGTCCAATATGGTTCTGCACATAAATTTATCAACACTTACATCTTGATGAAAGGAAATATTACTGGAAAGATGTATTATACATACCGTTGTTTCAAAAAAAAATCAAGATGACAGTAAAGCAAATTTTTTTTCTGGAGTCTTCAGGGGAGAATCCATTTCCTTACTCTTTCTAGATTTTAGAGGCTCCCCATAATTCTTGGCTCATGGACCTCTTCTTCCATCTTCAGCAATGTTGAATCAGCAATGTTGTGTGGAGTCCTCATGTTGCTATCCTTCTCTCTCTTCTAACTCCTCTGACTTTTAACGACCTTGTAGATAACATCAAGTTCACCTGAAAAATCTAGGTTACTGTCTGTATTTTAAGGTCACCAAATTAATAGTCTTAATTTTATTGGTAACTCCAATTCCCATCTTCCATGTGACCTAAAATATTTACAGGCTTCAGTAATTAGTACACATCTACAGGTCCATTGTTCTGCCTGTCACTCAAAACATACTTTGTGTGACTTCAATCTTTAAAAATTTTTGAGCCTTTTTTTTTTATGGCCAGAGATATGGTGGATCTTGTTGTGTTCTCCGTGTGTACCTGAAAAGAACGCGTTTTCCGCTGTATTGAGACAGAGTATCAATTAGATCAAGTAGCATATATCTTCACTGCCTTTTTTTTTAATTACCAAGAGAGGAGTGTAGAAATTTCCAAATGAAATTGAGAATTTTCTATTTCCACTTTTAGTTCTATCAGTTTTTGCTTCATATACTTTGAAGTTCCATTTTTAGGTACATGCGTGTTTAGCATTATCATGGTCTCTTGGTGAATTAACCATTTTGCCATAATGAAATATACTTTTTTTTTATATATATATCTGGTTGTGTATCTTCTTCTGAAAACTACTTTGTCTGGAAATAACATAGCTGCTCTAACTTTCTTATGACTGGTTTCCATCATGTTATCTTATCTGTGTCATTATATTTAAAGTGGATTTGTTGTAGGGAGTATATAGTTGGTTTGTCTTTTTGAAACATAATTTGAGGGGTGCCTGAGTGGCTCAATTGGTTAAGTGTCTAACTCTTGGTTTCTGCTCCATGATCTCATGGGATGTGGGATCGAGGCCCCCATTGGGCTCTGCACTCAGTGGGGAGTCTGAAGATTCTCTCCCCCTGCCCCTCCCACATGCACCCTTTTCTCTCAATTAATTAATAGTTAATAATCAATTATATGAGAGAAAATTTAATTTTCTCTCAAAATTTATTTTTAAATAAAATAAAATTAAATTTAAAATTAAATCTAAAAAATTAATTAATTAAAATATGTATAATTTGACAACTCTGCTTTTAATTTAGGCTTTTAGGCCATTTGTACTTAATAGCATTTTCTATATGATCATATCAAAGCATACTGTTAAATTTCAAAGTAGACTTTTTCAAGAGCAGTTTTTTTTTTTTAAAGATTTTGTTTATTTATTTGCAGAGAGAGAGACAGTGAGTGCAGGAACATGAGTGGGGGAGTGGGAAGGGGAAAGCAGTCTTCTGGCTTCCCCCCACCCACCCCGTGGAGCAGGGAGCCCAATGTGGGGCTCGGTCCCAGAACCCTGGGATCATGACCTGAGCAGCTGAAGGCAGACACTTAATGACTGAGCCACCCAGACACCCCTTAAAAATGGTTTACGATTCACAACAAAATGGAGCAGGAACCACAGAAACTACATACCCTTGGTATCCCCTGTCTCCCCCACTATCAACATCCCACACCAGAGTGCTATGTTTATTACAGTTGATGAACTTATCCTGACAGAGCATTATTACCCAAAGTCCATTGTTTATACTGGGGTCACTCCCGGTGCTATACAATCTATGGGTTTGGATAAATGTACAATGACACATACCCACTACTGTAGCATACTATAGAATAGTTTTACTGCCCTAAAAGTCCTCTTTTCTCTGCATACTCCTTTCTTCTCTCCCAATCTCTGATAACCACTGATTCTCTCATCATTTCTTTCTATAGTTATGTTTTTTTGTTTTTTTTTTTTCAGAATATCAAGTAGTTGTAATCATGTAGTATGTAGCCTTTTCACTTAGTAAAATGTATTTAAGGTTCCTGCATGTCATTTCATGACTTGTTGGCTCATTTCTTTTTAGTGCTGAATAAGATTCCTCTGTCTGGATGTACCATAGTTTACTTAACTGTTCACCTACTGAAGGACATCTTGGTTGCTTCCAAGTTTTGGCAATTTTGAATAAAGCTACTATAAACATCAGTGTGCAGGTTTTTGTGTGGACATAAATTTTCAGCTCCTTTGGCTAAATACCAATGTGCATGAAGATTGGATCATATGGTAAGAGTATGTTTAGCTTTGTAAGTAGCTGCCAAACTGTCTTCCAGAGGGACTGTGCAGTTTTGCATTTTCACTATCAGTGAATGAGAATTCTTGTTGCTCCACAGCCTTGCTAGCATTTGGTGTTGTCAGTGTTCTGGATTTTGGCCATTCTAATGGATGTGCAGTGATATCTCACTGTTGTTTTAATTTGTATTTCTCTCATGACATATACTGTAGAGCATCTTTTCATATGTTTGTTATTTGTATATCTTCCTTGGTGAGGTGTCTGTTCAGGTCTTGAAACTTTTTTGTTTGCAGTTGATTTTTAATAGTTTGTATATATTTTGAATAATAGTCCTTTATCAGATAAGTCTTTTGCAAATATTTTCTCCCATTTTGTAACTTGTCTTTTTGTTCTCTTGACAGTATCTTTTGCAGAGCAGAAGCTTTAAAATTTAATGAAGTCCAGATGATTATTACTTCCAAGGTTGTGCCTTTAATGTTATATTTAATGTCACTGCTATTTATTTATTTATTTTAAAAGATTTTATTTATTTACTTGACAGAGAGAGAGAGATCACAAGTAGGCAGAAAGGCAGGCAGAGAGAGAGGGAGAAGCAGGCTCCCTGCTGAGCAGAGAGCCCAATGCCAGGCTCCATCCCAGGACCCTGAGATCATGACCTGAGCCGAAAGCAAAGGCTTAACCCACTGAGCCACCCAGGGCTCCCAATGTCACTGCCATATATTTAAAAAGTCATTCGATTTTCTCCTGTTTTCCTCAGCAGTTTTATAGTTTTGTGTTTTGCATTTAGGTCTATGATCCACTATAAGTTATTTTTTGTGGAAGGTGTAAGGGCTATTTTTTATTTATTCTTTGTCCCATGTTTTCTTTTTTCTACATTCTTCTGAGTTAACTCAAAAGTTAACACTCATTTCATCTGTGTTATTGGATTGTAAGCTCTATGTCTCCGTTTTATCTTAGTGGTTGCTCTAGAGCGTGAATGAGAATTCTTGTTGCTCCACAGCCTTGCTAGCATTTTAAAATATTTATTTAACTATTAAAATATTTAATATATTAATATTTAAAACATTAAAATAAGTATTAATATTTATTTATATAATATATAATATTTATATATTTAAAATATTAATCTTTAATGTATCATGGAATACCTTTAAATAATATTATACCTCTTTATGTATAGTGAAAGAACTTTATAATATGTGTTTTCATTGGTTCTCCTATCCTTTGTACAGTTTTTGTCATGTTTTTGACGTTTTATGAACTCTGTATGATACGCTATTTTTCTCTCCAAAAAGTAAGTTATTTTTTAAAAAGATTGAAAAAGCAAGAAAAATAGCTTTTATATTTGTCCATATAGTCACAGATCTGGTGCTCTTTATTCCTTTGTGTTTTCATATTTTCATCTAGTATTGCTTTCCTTTTTTCTTTCTTTCTTTTTTTTTTTTTTAATTAACATATAATGTATTATTTGTTTCAGGGGAACAGGTCTGTGAATCATTAGTCTTACACAATTCACAGCACTCACCATAGCACATGCCTTCTCCAGTGTCCATCACCTGCCACTCTATCCCTCCTCTCTCTCCCCTCCAGCAACCCTCAGTTTGTTTCCTGAGATTAAGTGTCTCTTATGGTTTGTCTCGCTCCTCGGTTCCATTTTGTTTCATTTTTCCTTCCCATTCCCCCACGACTTCCCGCTCTGCTCTCAAATTCCTCATATCAGAGAGATATTATGATAGTTGTCTTTCTCGGTCTTATTTTGCTTAGCATAATACCCTCTAGTTCCATCCATGTCATTGCAAATGGCAAGATTTCATTTTTGATGGCTGCATAGTATTCCATTGTTCATATATCTATACATACATATATATTTATATAAATATATATATTATATAATATATATTATATATAATTATATAGAAATATATTATATGTTATATTATATAATTATAATTATATTTAAATATAAATTATAATTATAATAGTATAATATAATAATAATTCTATATATTATATATAATTATATAATCATATAATATAATTATTATATAATTATAATATATAATAATCATATAATATAATATAATAATTATTATATAATTATAATATATAATATATTTATATATAATTATATTATATATAATATTATATATTATATTTATATATATTTATATTTTATATATATTTATATATATTTGTATTTTTATGTACATTTATATATATTATATAAATTACATATATATTTATATTTTTATATATATTTTATATATATTTTTATATTTTTATATATGTTTACATATATTATATAAATTACATATATTTACATTTATATATATATTTTCATATATAAATTATATATAATATGTGTGTATATGTGTGTATACACATATCTATGTATATCTATACACACATATTATATATATATATATATATATATATATATATATATATATATATACACACCACTTCTTCCTTATCCATTCATTCATCTGTTGGACATCTAGGCTCTTTCCATAGTTTGGCAATTGTGGACATTGTTGCTATAAACATTCGGGTACATGTGCCCCTTTGGATCACTACATTTGTATCTCTAGGGTAAATACCAGTAGTGCAATTGCTGGTTTATAAGGTAGCTCTATTTTTAACCTTTTTTTTTTTTTTAAAAGATCTTATTTATTTGACAGAGAGAGAGACAGCGAGAGACGGAATACAGCTGGGGAGTGGGAGAGGGAGAAGCGGGCTTCACGCTGAACAGGGAGCCCAATGTGGGGCTCGATCCCAGGATCCTGGGATCATGACCTGAGCTGAAGGCACATGCTTAATGAATGAGCTACACAGGCACCCCTATTTTCAACTTTTTAAGGAACCTCCATACTGTTTTCCATAGTGGCTGCACCAGCTTGCATTCCCATCTGCAATGTAGGCAGGTTCCCCTTTCTCTGCATACTCACCAACACCTGTAGTTTCCTGACTGGTTAATTTTAGCCATTCTGACTGGTGTGAGGTGGTATCTCACTGTGGTTTTGATTTGTTTTTCCCTGATGCTGAGTGATGTTGAGCACTTTTTTATGTTTCTGTGGCCCATTTGGATATCTCCTTTGCAAAAATGTCATTCATGTCTTCTGTCCATTTCTTGACTGGATTATTTGTTCGTTGGGTGTTGAGTTTGATAAGTTCTTTATAGATTTTGGATACTAGCCCAATATCCAATATGGATCCAATATGTCACTTACAAATACCTTTCCCATTCTGTCGGTTGTCTTTTGGTTTTGTTGACTGTTTCCTTTGCTATGCAAAAGATTTTTATCTTGATTAAGTCCCAATAATTCATTTTTTCCCTTCCTTCCCTTGCCTTTGGTGATGTTTCTAGAAAGAAGTTGCTGTGGCTGAGGTCGAAGAGGTTGCTGCCTGTGTCCTCCTGTAGGATTTTGATGGATTCCTGTCCCACATTGGGGTCTTTCATCCATTTTTGAGTCTGTTTTTTTGTGTGGTGCAAGGAGATTGTCCAGTTTCATTCTTCTGCATGTGGCTGTCCAATTTTCCCAGCACCATTTGCCATTTTTGAAGAGACTGTCTTTTTTCCATTGGATATACTTTCCTGCTTTGTCAAAGATTAGTTGACCATGGAGTTGAGGGTCCATTTCTGGGCTCTCTACTTTTTTCTTTTCTTTTTTTTTTTTTTATTAACATGTATTATTTGCCCCAGGGTACATGTCTGTGAATCGTCAGGCTTACATATTTCACAGCACTTAACATAACACATACCCTCCCCAATGTCCACAACCCAGCCACCCTATCCCTACCCCCTGCCTCCCAGCCACCCTTAGTTTGTTTCATGAGTCTGGGAGTCTCTTATGGTTTGTCTCCCTCCCCATCCCTTCCTGTTTCTTCCTGTTTCATTTCTCTCCCTGCCCCCTCCCACAAGCCCCTGCCTTGCCTCTCAAATTCTTCATATCAGAGAGATCATGTGATACTTTTCTTTCTCTGACTGACTTATTTCACTTAGCATAATACCCTCTAGTTCCATCCACGTCATTACAAATGGCCAGATTTCATTTCTCTTGATGGCTGCATAGTATTCTATTGTATATATATACCACATCTTTATCCAGTCATCTGTTTATGGACATCTAGGGTCTGTCCATAGTTTGGCTATTGTGGACATTGCTGCTATAAATATTCGGGTGCACGTGCCCCTTTGGATCACGACAATTGTATCTTTAGGGTAAATTGGGCTCTCTATACTGTTCCATTAATCTTTGTGTCTGTTTTTGTCAATACCATACTGTCTTGATGATTACAGCTTTGTAGTAGAGCCTGAAGTCTGGAATTGTGATGCCACCAACTTTGTTTTTCTTTTTCAACATTCCTCTGGCTATTCAGGGTTTTTTCTGGTTCCATATAAATTTTAGGATTATTTTTTCCATTTCTCTGAAAAACTTGATGGTATTTTGATAGGGATGGCATTAAATATGTAGCTTGCACTAGGTAGCATAGACATTTTCCCATTTGTTCTTCGAATTCATGAGGATGGAACGTTTTTCCATTTCTTTGTTTCTTCCTCAATTTCTTTCATGAGTACTCTTTAGTTGTTTGAGTACAGATCCTTTGCCTCTTTGGTTAGATTTATTCCTAGATATCTTATGGTTTTGGGTGCAGTTGTAAATGGGATCATCTTAATTTCTCTTTCTTCTGTCTTCTTGTCGGTGTATAGAAATGCAGCTGATTTCTGTGGATTGATTCAGTAAAGTGTCAGGATATAAAATAAATGCACTCTCCTTCTTTCTGAAGAACTTCCTTCAAGAATTCCAGTAGTCCAGATCTAATGGCATTTGAGTCTCTCAACTTTTGTTTGTTTGCAAGTCTTTATTAATTTACCTTCATATTGGAACATAGTGTCACTGAGTATAGAATTCTAGTTTTCTTTCAGCATTTTAAACATGTTACTCTCTTTACTTCTAGCTTGGAGAGTTTCTAATGATAAATATGCTTAATATTCATGTTTTTGTTACTCTTTAGGTCATGTTCTTCCCCCACTCTTAAATGCTTTTAAGATCATCTCTTTTTCACAGGTTTTTAGCCATTAAATTATGATGTGTCTTGTTATATATTTCTTTATGTTTATTATTTTGGGCTACATTGACACTCTTTGGTCTGCTTTATAATTTTTATTAAATTTGGAAAATGTGTGGTTACTCTTTCTTTAAATCTATTTTCTCTCTTTTTTCCTTTCTTTGTCAGCATGTGATTGCAAGTTATTGGACCATTTGCTATTGTCCCACTGGTCACTGATCTAGGTGTTTCTTGGCTATCTTTTCCTTTTTTGCTTCATATGTAATAGTTTCTCATGCTGTGTCTTTAAGTTCACAGCTCTTTTCTTCACTGTATCATTTGTTAATTTCATCTAGTATATTTTAAATCTCATGTAGGACACTGTAGTTTTCATCTCTAGGAGTTTCATCTACTTTTGTTTGTTTTAATTTGGTAGTATCAGTTTTGTCTCTCCTTACTATGCTTATGTTTTTCTCTATATTCTTTTTTCTTTTTTGTTTTTTAAAAGACTGTATTTATTTATTTGACAGAGAGAGACACAGCAAGAGAGGGAACACAAGCAGGAGGAGTGGGAGAGGGAGAAGCAGGTTTCCCACTGGGCAGGGAGCCAGGTGCCAGGCTCGATCCCAGGACTCCAGGATAATGACCTGAGCTGAAGGCAGATGCTTAATGCCTGAGGCACCCAGACACCCTATATTCTTTTTCTTTTCTTTTTTTTAAATTGAAGTGTTGTTGACATATGATATTATATTAGTTTCAGGTATACAGCATAGTGATGTAACATTTATATCCATTAAGAAGTGATCACTACCGTAAGTCTAGCTTCTGTCCCCGTATAAGGTTGTTACATATTATTAACCAGTATATTCTCAATACTGTATGTTGTATCTCTGTCTCATTTATAACTAGAAGTTAATACCTTTTAATCTCCTTTTCCTGTTTCACTCATTTTCCCTCTGTCCTCCCTCTAGCAACCACCAGATTGTTCTCTGTATCTATGCATCTATTTCTGCTTAGTTTCATTTGTTCCTTTGTTTTTAGGTTCCACGTAAAAGTCATATGGTAAAGAAATCATATGGTATTGATCTTTTTCTGCGTGACTTATTTCACCTAGTATAATATACTCTAGGTCCATCTATATTGTTGCAAATGGCAAGATTTCATTGTTTTTTAATGGCTGAGTAATATTTCATTATCTATGTCACATCTTTTTATCCATTTATCTATCAGTAGACACTTAAGTTGCTTCCATATTTTGGCTATTGTAAATAATGCTGCAATAAGCATAGAGGTGCTTATGTTTTTATTTTCTTTGGATAAATACTCAGAAGTGAAATTGCTGGATCACATAGTAGTTCTATTTTTAATTTTTTAAGGAACCTCTATACTGTTTTCCCTAGTGGTTGAACCACTTTACATTCCCACCACATGTGTTCCTTTTTCTTCAAATATTGTTATTTCTCATCTTTGTGATATTACCCATTCTGGCAGATTTGAGATAACATCTAATTGTGGTTTTGATTTGCGTTTCCCTGTTGATTAGTCACGATGGGCATCTTTTTATATGTCTCTTGGCCATCTTTATGTTACTTTGGAGAAATGTCTATTCAGGTCCTCTGCATATTTTGAAATTGGATTGTGTGGGTTTTTTTTTTTATATTGAGTTGCATGAGTTCTTTATGCATTTTGGATATTAACCCCCATCAATTTTGTCATTTGCAAATATCTTCTCCCATTTAGTAGGTTGTCTTTTAGTTCGTTGATGGTGACCTTCACTGTGCAAAAGCTTCCTGGTTTGATATAGTCTCATTTGTTTATTTACCTATATTCTTGAGCAGTTGAGAATATTTGTAATAGCAATTTTAAAGTCTTTGCTAATTTTATTATCTTTATCATTTCTGGATCTGTTTGTATTGATCTTTCTCCTGGTTATGAGTCACATTTTCCAGCTGCTGTATATAATTAAAAATTTTGACTTGGTGCTCTACAATTCCTCCCTCACTTCTTGAGAATTTTTTGTTGTAGGGCATAGAATTTTGTTAATTCCTTTTAATATTAGATTTAAAAATGTCATACAGTTAAATTTTGGGGGGTTTGTTTGATTCATTTGAAGCTTGCTTTTATGCTTTATTAGTGAGGTCCAGGGCATCTTTTAGTCCAGGGCTAAGTTAGTTTCATTTCTGGGAGATACCTTTGTGAGGATTTTAATTTATCTTACTAGAATTATGATGTCTTTTCTACTCTGACTGATGGGAACACAAACATTTCCCAGCCTTGTGCAATCTTGGAAAATTATCCAAGATTGGGTAATTAAATAACTGCCATTGTCATCCTTAGTTGACATCCTCAACTTCTCACTCCCTGTTTCAAATGGTTATGTGTTGTATCTGGAGGCTTTTGCAGAGCTCTCCATCCTATGCCCTAAACAAGTGATATTCTCGTCCATTGTTATGATAATTCAGAATTATCTTCTGCAGGTGGAGAGGGGTAGGGGTTAGTCCCTGTTACTCTATGATAAGATTTTTTTTTTAAAGATTTTATTTATTTGACAGAGAGAAACACAGCGAGAGAGGGAACACAAGCAGAGGGAATGGTAGCGGGAGAAGCAGGCTTCCTGCCGAGCAAGGAGCCCGATATCCCAGGACCCTGGGATCATGACCTGAGCCAAAGGCAGACGCTTAACGACTGAGCCACCCAGGCGCCCCTATGATAGGATATTTTTGAATTATGAACTCATTTTCTTCAATGGGTATATGCTATTCCAATTTTTATTTGTTATGTCAGTTTATGTAAATTTTTTCAAAGAATTTGTTCATTTCATATAAGTCATGAGATTTGTGTAAGATTATTTATGATATCTCATTATTATTCTTTAATGTCACTAGGATCTGTAATATCTCTTTTTTTTCAAGAGAATATTAAATCGTTTGTTGGTCACACATGATAATGGATGATACACAAATTTTAATCTCATCTATAATTTTATCTTATACCACAATTCAATTTAGATATATTGCATAGGATGTGCCAACAATCATATTAATAATCAAATAAACTCCAGGACTTTGCTTGGGTGACCTTTTAGTGGTGAGCTCTAGGTCACAACACATTAACTGTCACATAATCACCAAGGTTTGTGGAGACAATGGCTTTTGTGTCCACTCAAGTTGTAAATAAATTTCAAATGGAACCTGGAATCAGCCTGAAGGAATTCTAACTTCACACTGTTGGGGTAGTCTACCAAGATGGCTTCAGAGTAGACTAACTTTATACAACACATTTAAAAAAAGACACATTTATTCAGCATCATGATCAGACTATTCCATTTAGCAATCGACAGTATGAGTGCAAAAACAAAAAATCTACATTAAAATCCTTTGTTGGAATGCTTTACACTTTCCGCAGAACAGAAACTAAAATAACCTGTTATACAATTAGTCACAAATACAGTCTTTGAGTTTTTTGCCCATAGACATGAGTATTGTCTAAAACATGTCTTCTTTGTAGCAGCGAGGCCCTGCCACCACTGTGCTTGGCTGAGTTCACAAATTTGTTGTAACCTGTAGCTTCCCTGTCACTTCTCTGGCTCTCCTCTCCTGCTAAGCTTTGTTTCCTGGCAGTAATTACAACCTTCTGCCACTGCCATAGCTACCGCTGCTCCCAGAACCAGCAGAGCCACCTTGGTTTTGTGATTTGGAGAAGTATGGGCCTCCATCACCCTAGGGGCCAGAGCTTCTGCCTCCAAAATTTCCTCCTTTCATGGGTCCAGCATTTGAGGATTGATTGTCATTATTGCCAAAATCATTATAGCTTCTGCCATGTCCAAAGTTGCTTCCACTACCATCACCATAGCTGCCTTGTCCATTGTTATAGCTGTCATAACTGCCACTCCCCCGTAGCCACTGCCCTGGTTTCCATAACCCCGTCCCCCACTTCCATACCTTCTGCTTCCTCCAGAGTGACCAGGGTTGCCTCCTCCATAACCACCACCATTACCAAATCCATTATAACCATCCCTACTGCTGCCATATCCAGCACCACCTCACTGCCACCAGAGCCTCGACCACTGAAGTTCCTTCCGTGAACAAAGTTGTCATTCCCACCAAAACAACAGCCACCACCAAAGTTTCCAGAAGCACTTTGACCTTTTGGTCTGGATGAAGCACTAGTCATCTCTTGCTTAGATAAGGCTTTCCTTACCTCGCAGTTGTGGTCATTAACAGTATGTTTTTTCGAACGACAATCTTGTCTACAGAGTCACAGTCATCAAATGTTACAAAAGCAAAAGCCCTCTTTTTGCCACTTTCCCGGTCAGTCATGATCTCAATCACTTCGATTTTCCCATACTATTCAAATAATCTCTTAGATGATGTTCTTCAGTGTCTTCTGTAGTGCCACCAACAAAACTTTTTTCACACTTAAGTGGGCACCAGGTCTTTGAGGATCTTCTCTTAAGACAGCCTCCTTTGTTTCTACGACTCTCCCATCCACCTTGTGTGGCCTTGCGTTCATGGCTGCATCCACCACCTCCACAGGGGCATATGTGACAAACCCAAAGCCTCTGGAGGACCAGGTGTTTGAATCTCTCATCACCACACAGTCTATAAGTGGTCCCCATTGTTCAAAATGGCTCCTCAGACTCTTCATCAGTTGTTTCAAAGCTCAGACCTCTGAGGAAGAGCTTCCTCAGCTGTTCAGGCTCTTTGGGAGACTCTGACTTAGACGTGACGGCAGTGGAAGGGGAGACTTTAATCATGCTTACTCAGCAGTGTCCATGGGCAATAAGGATGTAATACCTTATCTTTAATTCCCAGTATTGGTGAATGTGGGCCCCAGAGTGCCTAGAGCATTTCTCTCCATTCTCCTCCTCTGCCTCGCTCCCACACTTCTGCAGGCCCTGTCCACCTGTGCCTCAGAGTGTGGTGGGTCTCTCTCATCCCTTCTGCTTTTCTCCTGATACCTCTCATCACCAAATTTTTCCAGCATTATTAAGAAATAATTGACAGTTGGAGTAAATAAGTGGTATGATATATGCTGGTATGTGATTTTGTGAACTAATTATTGAAATTTCAGGAATTTTGCAAGCCAGTTTTTAAACACAGCATTTATTAAATATTAAACTATAAAAAAGAAATAACATACATCACTGTGTGAGTTCAAGGCATAAAATATGATGGTTTGATTTACATGTATTATAAAATAATTACCCCAGTAGGTATCCATCATCTCATATAAATACAATAAAAAGAAAGCAAAGAAGAAAAGGAAAAAGAAAACAGTTTTTGCCTTGTGGTGAGAACTCTTAGTATTTACTCTCTTAGCAACTTTCCAGTATGTCATACAGAAATTGTTAGCTATAGTTATTATGTTGTACATTACATCCCTAGTGCTTACTTATCTTATAATTGGAAGTGTATCTTCTGATCACCCTTATCCAGTCCCCACTATCCTGACTTCTTGCACAAATCTGATCTCTTTTTCTATGATTTTTTTTATTTTTTTATTTTTCTATGATTCTTTTTAAAGATTCCATTTATAAGTGAGGTCATGCTGTGTTTGTCTTTTCTTTTTTTTTATTTTTCCCATTTTTATTTTTTTTTAATTTTTATTAACATACAATGTATTATTTGCCCCAGGGTACATGTCTGTGAATTGTCAGGCTTACACATTTCACAACACTTAACAGCACATACCCTCCCCAATGTCCACAACCCAGCCACCCTATCCCTACCCTCCCCGCCCCGCCCCCGGCCCCCCTTAGTTTGTTTCTTGAGTCTAGGAGTCTCTTGTGGTTTGTCTCCCTCCCCATCCCTTCCTGTTTCATTTCTCTCCCCCACTCCCCCAAACTCCCGCCTTG
>JAQQSY010000101.1:25383-50107 GCA_028646535.1 Procyon lotor
GGCTCTATGGCTGCTGGGAGCTGGCCCCTCCCCCCAGGGTCTCTCTTCCCGTCGCTTTAAATTCACTTTTTCCACAAGTCCTACCTCCTGAAAGTGGTCGATTTTCTGCTCCTAGAATTGCTATTCTTATTCTCTTCTCTCTGCTGTTGCGTTTGCCGGCTTTTAGAGTGATTATTTCCACTTTATCTGGACTTCTGATTCGCAGGGCTCTCTGTGCCTCCTGCACCTCTGCCATCTCGCCTCCTCTTCCTCTTTCTTTCTTTCTTTCTTTCTTTCTTTCTTTCTTTCTTTCTTTCTTTCTTTCTTTCTTTCTTTCTTTCTTTCTCTCTCTCTCTCTCTCTCTCTCTCTCTCCTTCCTTCCTTCCTTCCTTCCTTCCTTCCTTCCTTCCTTGTCTTTCTTTCTTCCTTCCTTCCTTCCATTTTTCTTTCTTTTTTCTCTTCCCTCTTTCTTTCTTTCTTTCCCTCCCTCCCTCCCTCCCTTCCTTCCTTCCTTTTCCTCTTTCTCTTTCTCTTTCTCTTTCTCTTTCTCTTTCAAGATTTTATTTATTCATTTGAGAGAGAGAAAGCACGAGCAGTCAGAGAGGCAGACTCTGGGATCCTACAGCTCCAGATCCTAGGACCTGGAGATTATGACCTCAGCTGGAGGCAGGTGTTTAACCATCTGAGCCATCCAGGCACCACAGTGATTGTCTTTTTATGACTTATTTCACTTAGCATAATGCCATCCATTTGTTGCAAATGGTAGGATTTCTTTATTTTTTATAGGTAATATTACATTGTATATATACACACCACATTTTCTTTGTACATTGGTCTATTGGTGGACACTTAGATTTTTTTCATGTCTTGGCTGTTGTAAATGATGCTGCAGCGAACATGGGTGTGCCAGTATCTTTCAAGTTTGTGTTTCTGTTTCCTTTGGGTTTATTCCCGGATGGTGCTCATGGACATTTGATGAAGACTGTGGAAAAGGTGCAGATTCTTTTTGGTTAGTTCTCCCAGGGATTCTGAAGTCTCATGCTATCCCCTAATTGGTTTTTACATTTTAGTTAAAATTTCAGCTATTTTCTCCTCACCTGTGTCTAAGGTGGTTTCCTCCTACTTCCATGTGTCCACCAAAGATGCAAACAGCCAAAGAGGGTCAGCATTTTCTGGACGATAGCTCATTGGACTCGTTGCTTTCTCAGCACCCTAATGGATGTAAAAACATCTGTGATTTGATAGGAAATCTGCCTTGCTATTGTTAGAATGTAAGTGATGTTCTTCTAAGTTTCCACATTTTCTTTTACTGTCCATGCTGAAGGTAGTTGCTGATAGAGACCAATGCTGGCGCTGAGGAAAAAGAGCAGGGATAATTGGAGTGTTTCTGCCCTAGGGGCTACTTCTCACTGCAGCTGCAACAGGGACTCAACTTCTCACTCCCTGTTTCAAATGGTTATGTGTTGTATCTGGAGGCTTTTGCAGAGCTCTCCATCCTATGCCCTATAACCTGCTGCTTTTTAAAATTTATTATTATCTTTTCAATTTTTCATTATGTTCAGTTAGCCAACATATGGTATATCAGAAGGTTTTGTTGTAGTATTCAATGATTCATTAGTTTTGTATAGCACCCAGTGCTCATCCCAAAACGTGCCCTCCCTAATACCTATCACCTGGTATAACCTGCTATTTTAATAATTTTCTTTTTTTATTTAAATTCAGTTAGCCAACTTATAGTATATCCTTAGCTTTGGATTTAATAATTTTATTTTCTGCTTAAATTAGAGTTTTTTTCCCCATCTGTAATTAAGTACCTTGATGACACGAGTGTTATTAAGATGGGTTTAAAAATACATGAGTGTGATGTTGAATATATTTATCTATACTACTTCAGCTGTGTTTCTGTTTTGTCCTTCATTGTCTTGTGTCTTACTAAAAATTAATACTTAAGTGAGGGTTTTTGTCTCCCTTACCTTGTAGCTTACAACTAAGGATGACAATGGCAGTTACTTAAGATTTCTTGGTGTTTATGCTATGATAACCTCATATTCAGGATGTCGTGAAGAGGCTTTAGGTCACTTTCAGGTCACCTAAATATATTTAGGAACGAAATATATTTCGGTTTTACATCACTGAAAAAATGTAGAGTTTTCTCGAGAGACTCCCAAATATCAATTGCTTTCCTCCCGCAATTCTGATGAAATGTACTACTGAAAAATAACTGAAAATTTAATTGTTTTCTTATTGTTGCATTTTAGTTAATAAGGAAAAGATAAGCTTTGTTCATGAAGTTTATAAAGCCTACAGATTTCTCTTTTTTCTTCATCTTGACTAATTGAATTTTTATGCATTGAATCAGTCATTCAAGCCACTTATTTATAACTCTTAGCTCATCCTCCAAATTCAATTGTCATGAAGTCCCATCTGGTGAATATGTCATCTCCTCTCCATCACCTTTCCATGCCACTATCCTAGTCTGAGCCTGCGTGGCTTCTCATTTTACTTTTATTGGCTGCAATGGAAGGCTGCTACATGATTTTGTAGGTTTCAAAAAGACTCTCGTGACTGATATTTCTTTTGGTTCAGCTTTGGATCACAAAGAAGGCAATTTTCAAAAGTTAACTGAAAAGAGCACACATGAATATCAGCAGCCCTTGGTACAAAACCACTTTTAGCTTTAGCTATCATTTACAAAGAAAGTAGTCTAGAGGAATAGCATGTTTTAATAGGCAACTCAGATCTTCAGAAAGCTGTTGACAATAGACTATTTCCAGACAAAGGCAAGATTAGAAATGGGATTGCTGGAGCATAAACTCTCTGGGACCTTAGAAACCTAGAAGACTGCCTCGGACTAAGGAGGACGTTCTCCCTTGTGAGTTTCAACATGCTGGTATATAACTCAGTTAATAGGAGCAGGAGCGAGATAGGCGTCAGATGTATTTCCTTCACCCTTCGAGAGCCACTCTCCACCACTCCCTTCTTTGCTTTGTGGCCTGTACTTACAGAACATCTTTAGTTCTGCATCACTGGATTTTCTTAAACTTTAGCTTCTGGTTGGTCATGACTGATGAGAGCTACTGCAGAAGATCAAAAGGTGACAGTTCAGTGAGCTCGGGGTTTTTATTCCTTAGATTTGGCCCTGCCTCATTGCCACAGTATTGACTGTTTCTCTCCCGTGGCTCCTCTCCTGCCTCTTTGGTCAGATGGTGGTTGCAGACCACAATTACTAGCCCCAAGGCGCTGTGTCATACCTCAGTGGTTTCTTTTACCCCCCCCCCCCCCCGCACTTTCTAAATAGTTCTTCCCTTCAGCTACCTCATTTGAGTGTGTCATCTGTTTTCAGTTGGGACTGTGGCTAATGTAGGTGATACTCAAAATATTCAATAACTTATAAGGCAAGGGCAACAACTAATTAAAACAGATGCTGCTGTAAACAAGCAGTAAGGCAGCACCAGTACATACCGTGTAAGTATCCGTGTTGGTCCTAGAATGAGAAAGAAGTATTTTGTGAGTAATAGTAGGTACCCAGTGTCATAGTGTACAGTTAAAAAAAAATAAAATAGGCTTAAGGTCTGTAATTACATCTTTTCTATTCTTTTCCCCCTCAATATACTATCTAAGTAGCAGAGAAAGAGAGCCTTGGGTGGGCAATCCCATTACTGAAGTGTGGCAATTACACACTATCGGCTGAGTTGGGTATCCCCTCCTTGAGTAGAACTCCAGGTGAGTTTTTGTCCTATAACTTTCTTGTGAGGCCAACAAAATATTCTAGTGTCTCCCTCCAAATCTTGCTCTTAAATCCACTAACAGATCGTATTTATACGTACACAGAAGCCATATTCAAGCACAAAGGATCATCTGATTATAATGACTCACTCTTTTAGCCTAACCCAGGCTAAAAGGTCTCTTCCTATTCCAGTGCAATAGTTTTTCCATTTGACGAGTCCTTCCCCTCAGATAGCATTCTGTCCCCTGTGCTGGGGATGTGCTCGCGATGTCCAGTACTGCTATTGCCACGTCTGAGAACCTTTCCTGGAAACCACCAGGCAAAATTCATCACTGTTCTCTGTGCTTCAAGGTGCTTCTCACTCTGTATTGTGATTAATAGTGCATGTTTCCATCGCCATTGCTAGATTTTGATCTCCTTGAAAGCAAGGATCAAATCTTTTCATCTTTATAACCTTAGGGCTTACAACACTGTATGTGATAGACTCGATAAACATCTGTGGAACTGAATTCACTGAATTCAGTTCCTGCAGGTTTGATGGTGAGCATGTGACAGAGCAGGGATTCAAACCCAGTTCTACTGTGACTCCTGGGTCCGCGCTCTGATCCCTGCCAAGGGGTGCTGTGGTTCCTCGTGCTTTCACAGCAGTTGTTTTCTAATAGATGCAAGTTTATTTTTGTTCATGTTAGGTTTGGCTCATATTTTAGGAAACTGATGATTTCTTATGTGTCTTCTCAGCTCTGATTTACATGTACATTGATTAGTTTTGTGTTCTTTGTACGACAGATCCAAAAAATAAGTTTCCAAACATGCCATTGAAAATAAGATTTTTTTTTTTTTTTTTTTTTTTTTTTACGAGCTCTAGTCCTCCTCTTTTCTTTTGTGGCAGGGGGTGAGAGCAAAATGAGAGGCAGAGGTATATAAACTGTTCACATAATACCACAAAGAGCCTGATGTATAGTAATGGGTCCAGGATCGTAAACGTCTCTCTTGGCACTCTTACCACTGTCAGATTATTACTGTGTTCTCAGATTCAGCTGAATGTGTTCAAGGATCTTCTTTGGTCTGAAAGGTCAGCTGCTTTTAGTTGTGCACTGGTAGAATACTAATATGTCCTTATTCAAATTACCTGCTACAGCACTTATTAAATTGATGGCCTTGTGCTCTAATTTAATACTGGTGTCGTTCAGAGGCAGGCTGCAGCAGCACTCTGTGCTGAACTGGGTGATGCTGAGGCAAAGTTCAAGTTGAAACCGTGGTTTGGGGCTGCATTTTCCCACTAAATTAGCAGTCAGATGCGGTGTATAATTAATTAGCACAAACCAGGGAAAGCTTGTCATTTAATAAGCCTTTTTTATTTCCACATTACACAAACAGTGGGAATTGATCCATTAAGTGCCTGGCTATTAATGCTGTTTAATGTATGTCTGGTTGTTAAATTGAAATGTCTAGGTACATACGTCCAGAGTTTAAGAGTTCCTCGTAGTTTGTTCAGTATTTGCTCAAATTTGAAGTCATGTTCCACAGAATCAATAATCGCTTCATTACTGAATTTGAGCCTGATTCAGACATGCATATGGATTTAAACAGAATGTTTCAGCGTGGTCTCAGAAATGAGTTTCCGTATATGTGTCTTAAAGTCCATCCAGTCCCCTCCCCCAGAATTAAATATTGCATTGTGTTTGCAGCATTCTCTGCTTCCTTTCTTTTTGATATAATCCTTGCCTGCAGTTGCCTAAGGCAGAGACTAACTTTTTCTTCGTGGTGGTATTCAGCATAGTATCATGGAATTGTAGTAGGAACAAGCCTATGAAATCCACAGAATGAGATTTCAGCTGTCCTGCCAAGGTGGCCGGAAGGGCACACAGTCTTGTCTGTGGCCTGAGTATCACGAAAAGCGTTGGATGTTTGAAATAGCACCAACCTCCTCTTTTTTCTAAAAAAGATTAAAGATGATTCAGTTTTGTGAGCTGGTTGTTCACAGTTGGGAGGTGATTAACAAATGCGTTCTTTAGAGTAAATATCATCACATCTTATGTGTACAAATGACAACATTAAATGCTTCTTTTTGTTGTTGTTAATGCAGGTGGGAAAACTAAAAACCTGAATGTGAAGTGACTTCAAGAAGGGTAGTAATTTGTTTGAACTGTTGATGAGGGCCATGTGCCCCATGGAAAAATTACTGTATTTGCCAGTGTCCATCACATTTAAATTAGTGAAGTTAGCCCCTATATGAATTATTAACTTTCAAAGAAGTTAATTATGTGTATATGTGTGTTCGTGTGTACACACATATATAAGAAAAGGTACCTTGAAGACTCTTTAAAAAAAGACCACCAAACATAATCATAAAACTATGTCAACATCTCTGATTTTTTTCTTATAAACTAAGAAAACTTTCTATAGATTTACATAGGGAATATTAAGTCTGTATTATTGTTAAAGAATACCACTTGGGATTATTTTTTCTTCTATAATTAGCAGAAATAGTTGAGCTGTAAATATTTTGTACCGAAGTATGATGAATTAAAATGTCTGTGGCATTTTAATACTCATGTTTTGGGACTAGTTGAGGTCTCTGTTACTGCCCTTACCTTATTCAGCCTTATATTATAGTCCGATGTTTCCATGCTTGTCTCCTGTCTTGACTGACAAGTCCTCCAGTGCTGAGGCATCTCTAAATATGGCATTTTATTTTTATGTTTTTATTATTTTGGCACAATAAAAAATGTATAGTGCATTTGGATGGTACTCAAATGGAGAAAACTTGTTTAATTTTGTGGATAATTATCTTAAAAGTAAAGTAAGGAAAATTTTTTATTTCCTCACACTCAATCCACATAATGCCAAAAAATTAATTTATTGTGATAGTAAATATATAATTTCAGATCCTCCATTAAATTTCTTGCCTGGCCAATTTCTCAAACAGTAAGAGACCTACCTTCGTGATATCAATGTCTTTTTCTCAGCGAGAAAGTTTTGTTTTTATTTGTTCACTAACAAACTCATTCATTGATTCAGGCACTCATTAATTCTCCAACATTTAATCAGGGTTATTTTATGCCAATAACTCAATAATACACAAATATATATATTGAAAGATTTTTTTTCTTTTACAATTTCCCTTTTTATGGTATACACTGCTTTTTCAGTGATTTTATTGATCCAAAAAAAAAAAAATGCATTTTCATTACCAGCTAAACTTGTTAAGCTTTTGTGTTAGAATTAGAGCCCGTCAACAGTACTTCCAGTTCTGTCTCCTTAAAGTTAGATATATAAAGTATAGATTTGGCAAATGGCTTGTGAGAAGTGTGTGATATGTTACATTGTCTTCCCTCTGGTACCCTGGCCATGGAAACCTGTGTTGAGATAACCATCAGCCTAAGTGTCTGGGTTTCTACAGTAGATAGAACCTCTTATCCATCTGTTGACCAGGTGGTCAGTTAGAAAGGAAATTTGGGTACTAATATTTGGGTATCGTTCACTTCCACTCTATAATCTTACCATTCCTACTCTGTAAATTATTATAAATATGTTTTCTTCTTGAATGCAATACCTAAAAAGTCAGCTAAGAGAAAGGAACATTTTTAAAATATATATTCAAAACCATTTTGGCTCTATAGAACAAAATTTGGTAGAGTATCCCAACATTTCATGATTTTTAAGTTTATATATAAAAATAGTAGCCTATGGACTAAAATTTAAGTTCTACTGTGACAGTTTTTTATTTTTAACTAATCAGCAAAAGGGTAACTTAAAAGCTTATAACTCTTCCTAAGCCCCAGCAAGATTGTGATTTACCTAATTGTGTGAATATGTCTAATTTGTAATACTGGGTCAAAGAACAGGATGACAAATCTCATTTTTTTCATTGGCCTATTTAATAGCATTTTTGATATGCTTGGATAATTTGGATTACTGATCTCAAAACAGTTATTGACCTAAAAATACAACTCATGAACAACATTATGTTGAGATAAAAATAAAATTTACTTCACAGTAAATTCTGTGTACTTTAACTTTTTAATACTTTTGGTATATAGTATTTATTGATATTAACATTCTAAATGAAATTTTTTAGGAGTAGCGATATCTAAAAACTACTAGCCTCTTGGTTTTGGCACTGATATTTAAATATCAGTTTAACACAATTATTTTTAAACCTGTCATCTGTTTAGATGTAGAAAATGAATAATAAATATTTGCTAACAACTGATGGGTTCATGTGAGAATATTTGGGTTCTTTTTTTTTTTTTAAATAGTTTTGGAATAAAGGACAACTTTAATCTGCACATATAAAATAATAAAATTTTTAAATTAATAAATATTTAATAAGCAAAGGGCAATATGTAGATACTTAAATTTGTTCATTAAATGTCATAGTGGACAATCATTTGGAAAGTAAATTATAACAAAAAACCTTTAATTGGGGTTTGGTTTATATTGGGATTTGGGAATAATGAGTTTTTTATGTTGAATTTTTTAACCAGGCTGACTTTAATGCATCTAAATCAGATTTGTGGTTTGGTACTTACTCATTTTATTACACTACATTGTACAACTGACCAAAACATGATCTCAATAATGAAGTCAAACTGTATCTTTAAAATGGCCACCAAAATAAGAATCTAGAACATTCTATAAGGTTGAGGTTATATGTTTGTTATACTATATCCAACCTCTTAAAAACTAACGAAGCCCTCATAAATTTCCATTATATGATCGAGGATGGTTATATACAATATTGCCCATTAAAAATAACTTTTTGAGCAAAAACTGAGTGGAAACTTAGCAGTTACTAACTGAAAAAAAAGTATTAGAATATATGAAGCCTACTATGAAGTATATTACAGTATCTGGGAAGTTATGTGGTTAAAATGGTCAAAAATGTTTCCATTCTCTATTTGCTTCAAAAATGTAATAATGAAATTTCCATATTTTGAGTGATTATTCTAACCTGTTCAAAGTTTTATAACTTTTTGTATGCTTTAACTCTCTGATTTTTTCTAAGATATGTTTTCTTTTTTCCTTTATTTTTTTAATTAAGATTTTATTTAAGATATTTTTACTAAATAAATTTTGTTAAAAATAGATTTAGTATGTCCTCATCTATAATAATAATAAGAGGAAAATTATTTTAATGCTTAAAAGGAAAAATGGCTAATTAGATTATTATAGTATGTCAAATTTGATAAATCATTAATATACAAAAGTATACATAAGGATATACAAAGATATTCACAGTATACTGCTAGGAAAAATTAAGTTAAAAAATAGTATGGGCCTCGAGAAAAAAAAAATAGTATGGGCTACTCTGATCCTATTATAAATATATTTTATGTTAGGTTTTTTTTACATATGCATGCATATAGGATGTGCATTTCTATATCCAGGTACATGCGTGTACAAAAGACTGGTTGCATGAATAAATAGGAGATGAGACTAAAGACCTTTTTAATTTTATTTCTTGGTTATATGAGTTTCCTTTTTTGAATTTAAAAATATTTTTCCAGCTTTACTGAGATATAATAAACATATTGTATAAGTTTAAGGTGTACAACATGATTTGATACACATATATTGCTAAAGGATTACCAGAGGAGTGTTAGTTCATACCTTTACAACTTCGTATAATTACCACTTCTTTGTGCTGAGAACATGTAAGGTCTATTCTCTTCATAACATTCAAGTATGTAATACAGTCTTGTGTACTATAGTCACCATGGTGCATTGAATTTTCTTAATTTTGTAAGACAAACAATTGTCATTGTCTTGAGTAAAGGGAAATATATTTTATTATTTTGTGACCTATCAGAGAACATTGTTAAAGAAAATTTATTTCATTAAATATCTGGCAAGTTTATTACAATAATAGTTTAAATCTTTGATTAAAGTTTTCATGAAAACTTTTAAGTAATGATTTTGTGAACATGAAGGCAATGATGTTTTTTCCCTTTTTCCTACTTAGGTATTTTGAAATTGATATTTTGAAGTGAGTTAGCTATGGATATGTTGCACAATAATTATCAAAAGATCAGCCCATTAAGCTTGCTGTCCTGACCTAAGCGATGTTTTTATTGAAAGAAGTATGGGCCTCAAGATAATTCCCACATAAGGCACTGAAATCAGCATTAAAGGGTTTTGAATTACAGCTGATGAGTGTGCATGGCTGAAAGGAGATAATTTTTTTAAAGTTCTAAATAGTGTTTAAATTTCTAAGAGAAGAGCTGCTTTAACAGAGATTCATCTCTCTCCCTCTTTTTTTTTTTTTACACATATGAATATATAAAAGAATACAAAAGAGTGACCACATGTATTTTTTAAAAAATACTTTGGCAGGATCTGAAGAAATAATTACTGTTGAAATAAAAAGTACACTCTTGAAAATGTATTTTCTCAGATGGAAACATGAACAATTATTTATATTTCATACTAATTATGACCATAGACCAAATGATAACATAATACATTTTATTCTGGGCATTATATTTATGTTAGATACAACTGCAAAACTCAAAGAATGTAAATATTTATTGGCCTTTCAAAAATGATGATATTACTTATTTAGTAGTATTTAAAGTGCAAAATTAGACATGCACATTCTGTTTAGGCTACTTGTTTTATTCCCATCTGAATTAACTGAAGTATATTTCCTAGTAGATATCTTTAGCCTGAAGCCTAGAGTATGGGAAAGTTATTGTGGAAAAACACTTTTGGAATATCCTTGAAATATTCAATCTTATCGACTTACAATCTTTTCTATAGGGTATTTAGGTCACTAATGCTATTTTTTCCAAGAAAAACCCATCACATTTCGTTTGTTTCATTGTTCCTCTTATTTTCAAAAGCTTTATTAAATTATTCTTCCTTCTTTCCCCATTACAGGTCTTGGAATATATGGCCTATAAAATCATTCTCATTGGGAAAGAATTACAGACAAATAGTCATCCTGTGAGGATCAGTTCGATTAAAAGGTAAATTTAGGCCTTTGGACAGCATACAAATAATTACTACACAATGAAATTGTTGTTCACATCAGAAGTACTGATTGTTACCCATTTTGTGTGTTTTTAAGGCAAACTGTCATTGAGAATTAAAAATGTGTTCTTGAATTAAATGAATAAAACATGTATTTTTAACTCATCTATAACACTTCACATATATTTTTAAATAGTTTAAAATAGTTTGAAGTAGGATTTCTGAATTAATCATTGTTTTAAGTAGTTTGGATTAGAGTTTTAAATCCCAGATTTCCTGTGAAAAAAAGGAGTAGAAGGCAGAACATTTATATTAGAGTTCTTTACATACTAATCATCTGGAATGGGATATAATAAACTATTTCAAATGTTCTTCCACTTGTAATGATAGGATGTCTTTAGATAATTTTACAGAATTTATTTTATTTTACTAATTGATTGGTATATTCATCATCCAGAGATATATTAGTGAAAGCTGGGCTCTAAATCACTTTTCTATGATAAGCTTTCCAATTAATTCTTCTCACACTGTTTTCCTGGTGACATTTGAACTTCTTTCATTATATAAAACACATCTGGAATGAGACATTGCCGAATAATAATCATGGATGCTAACATGTTAAAGATTGGACCCCTGACATAGTCAAATGTGTTCTGGTTTAAAACAGTGACCTCAACTAATGCTGCTTTAAGTGAACCACATTTAGAAAGCATATATAGGCAGGTCTTTTTCGCCTGCCTGTCATGTGGTAGAATTGGTCAAAAAGAATGAAATCAAATTGCAAACTGTGTCCCCGTTGTTTAATGGAATTAAATATATTCAGTTATATTTTTCCTCCCATCAGCAAATATTTTTTCTTTCTTCTTATCTAATATGAAAAATATTACAATAAGTAAATATTTAAAAAGGATTTCCTAAAACGTGTTAAATCATGTATTACTTATAATCTACTATTTGTATCATGGGGTTACTGAATTTCTTCTGTGGTGTATTTCATAAAAGAGAAGATGCTGATAAGATCCCATTTAAATGGCTCACTAATACCAGAAGCAGATCATTTAAAATGGACCTTACATCTTTATAGGACGTTAGAAATGAAGACATTACCTCAAAATGTAGGTAATTATTGCCTCCTCTTTTATCAGTGCTATTTTCTGAGGTATTATCATAAGAGAGCACTTTAGTATTAAGCAGAGCCTTCGAGTGGCAATAAATCAGTCCAACTGAGTCATCATTGTCTAGGGCATCTGAACTACTGCAATGTTGTGGATCCTACCGAGAGTGTGAAATCACTTGACCCTTGGCATTAACCTTTGCTGAATGAATAGACACTGCTTTCCACATCGAGGAACAAAGCAGAAGACTATTGATTAAACACCACATTCACTTGATATTAAATACTGGCTGAACTCACTTCTTGCTTCCAGTTCCAAAGGGAGAAGCCCAGAGAGTTGCTGAGTCTCAAGAGAATGGATGTTTGTAATTCAGAGCAATGTTTTTCCTGCAAAGTACTTTTTTTCCTCCTTTGATCAATAACTAGCAGCCATGATCAGCCATGAGTATGTATTGTCAATTCTGACCTGTGTATTTTATCACTGAAGGTGAGAGGTCACAGTGCTGTGACTAATATTTCAGACCTAAGCATGAATTGTTTCCTGACTTCAATATCTGTTTGAAAGAACAATTTGTTTTATTTTATTTCTGGCCTTATGAGTCATTGTTTAGGCAATTGATTTGTCTGCATTACTAAAATACACAATTTTTCTAAAATTCTTTGGTTTTATCACTGTTTTTGCAGATGTGGAATTTTCTAGACCTCAACATTAGAAGAAATCATGATAAAGGACATCCATAGGATTTACAATTTATTTTATCAGGGAAAGAGAAATATTATAGTTAAATTAATTTCTCAGATGAAAGCAAAAGCTTTGGAAGAGAGTGTAGCAATACATACGATCATAAAGAGAACAGCGAAATTTATTTTGCAAGAAGTCTTAAGCTGTCTTCTAAACCATTGCATGTGCCTATGTTATTGACAGTATTTGGACAGCTCTCGTGTAGATCTACTTTACCCAGAAAGAGAACATGTATTGTTGACTGATAAATCAATTCAATTCATGGAACTAGAATTAAATTTAAAAAAATTTAGCCACAAATGAGAAAAACATTTTTATTTTAACTGTAAATCATTTTTGTGTGCTTCTATAACTGGAATTATTTTATTGCAGGAAGCAACGTAAACAGTTACCTTAGAGAAGGTCTTTTTTCTCTAAGATTTTATATTATTTTGGACCAAGGATATTGCACCAGTAAAACTCCTTAGAATAATTGTTTTCATCACTAAGGGTTTGACTGGCTTGTGTGGAGCACCAACCAGAAATTCTAGATCAGCTAGTTGTGAACCTGTCATGGCTGAGCAAAGATCCTTCCTTGCTTGAATTATAGAAAATACTTCCTCTAAGGACATAATGGTGTAATTTAATACATGCACAGTCTCACACAGTTTGCACAATTTTTGAAAAGGAGTATTAGAAGGCTGCGGGAAGTTGATAAAATGAATCATGCTGCTAAACTTAATGGTCAATCCTTTTGATTTGATGCTTTCTATGGGATATGTAGCCCCTGAAATCTTTCTTTAAAAACTACTGAAGCTTGGAAAAATGTGAACCACGTTGAATTTAAACACTATTTTGGTTATGTATTATATATTCCTTTTTCTTCATTACTAAGGACATCTCTATAGAAGTCACTTTTATTTCACTATTATCTGAAGCACTGAATTCCAGGGACCTTGGCATTTGCTTTGACATCTGAGGTTGCCTAGGTACGATTTATTTGACTGTAATAATACAGTACCAACTTGTCTTGTGCATGCCAAAGCATATAAAGGTAATTGTTTACAAATACTGACATTTTTAAGGTTATAGTGAATGAAACATTTAACTAGAATTTGTTGCTTTGAAGTACCAAAGAGAGGTTTATTTTATTTTATTTTTTTATCTACTGTGCATGCTAGTGAATGAGATAATTTTGTGACATTTTAGACACATCAGCTTTGGCTGTGCCAAAGTCAAATGGCAGGTGGTGACAGAGCTGTGATTAGAATCCATGCAGCATGTACTGCAGGCCCTTTCGTGATCTCTTTGGTGTCTGTGTGCAACTTCCCGATGGAGGTTATTTTAAATGAGGTTGGTAAGATAGAATAAAATGATACAGTCACAATTTAATATGACAAATATTGGAATTCCATATTCAGAATTGGAAGAACAAGGGAGATGGAGAGAGAAAGAGAGAGGAAGGAGAAGAAGAAATAGAGGAAAACATTCCTAGCACAGCCCTACAAATTAAAAAACATGATCAGATAGGAACCTCAGGTGCTTATGCTAATGGAGGTGAGGAGTTTGTAGTTTTTTAAAGCTCAAAAAATAAGTAGGCTCTCCAAATTTCTGCCAGATGAAATCCCGCATCCCTGTTTTTAGAGATAAGCTTTTAGAGATCATTGACAACATACAGAAGTAAAAGTGAAAAATGAATCTGCTATGTAGAGGAGAGCTGGAGAATGGTTACTCATGAAATGTATTGTTTTTATGTTAAAAACTGTACTCCCTCTGGGGGCTTCTGAAAAGTTGAGGTAGTAGAACTCCAAAAGCATTCTGCCACAGATAATTATTGAAAATTGATCTCTTCTGAAGAAAAACTTTGACATGGTTCCCATTTATCTGATCAGTCACAAGAAACTTCTCGGAAAAAAAAAAAAAGTTATCTGTAAAGGTTCCCATCCAAAAAGGACAGCTCTCAAGGTTTCTGTAGCCTGAACATAATAGTCTCCAGCCTGGTTGAAATCTTTTTAGTGAGAGTCTTTTGTTTCCTTGAATTAGCAGAAGACTTTGAAATTGACTACACATTGTTAAATCTTTGCTTGGGATCTAGTAAAAGCCCATATAGTTTATCTGACACAGTCGAGTTTATCTTTTTACGTTTGTCATTCCTCATAAAAGATATCGACCGGAATTTTTGTGACTTTGACCAGCAGAAAACCTTAGCTGACATACTCAAGGCTGAAATGCAGTCATCGGAAATGGAAGCACTCCAACCCTGCCCCTGTGGCGAGAATGGCTTCCCGTTAGACAATCTGGTCAGATTCTTTATGGACCCAAAGGGAGGTACATGTGCTGGGCATTGCGTTTATGTTTTTTCTGACCTACCTGCTCCTTAGAGCTGCATTCTAAGACTGCTGCTTGTGTAAAACCTTTCAGAACTATGCATCATTGATCTAGCCATAATCACACTGATCTGTTGGCTTTTCACTAAACTTTACTTAAGTGAAAACTAACCCTCTGCTTCCTCTTTGGGCTTATGATTGACTGTATGTCTTTCGAATGGTGTGAAGACGCTGGCTGTGAAACTGGAATACTGCTTTTTAAATGTCTTTAAAAGAAGAAAAGAAAAATGTGTCCCCTCAACCACCATAGAGCGAGATAAAAGAAAATAATGACGGCGTGCACTGTGTTGTCAATGATGACCTTTAGGGAATCTTTAGAACATCTTCACAGCTCAAAAAGCCTTTTCTCTTGTCTCCCCCCAAACTGATTTATTCCAAATTTATTTAAAAAATAATATCACAAGGGTAGATTTTAATTCGTCGATGCAGTTTTTCACTTAGGCTACACACATATTAACTGAGAGGCCCATTATTAATTTCCTGGATAACTGACAGATGACACTCCCTGCCTGAGACACAGAGCTATGATAGGGGAAGAACTACCAGAGGGGTAGAAAACAAGGGGCCACAAGATGTGAAAAACTGGTTGGAAGAAAGAAGGAGAATGCCAGGAGTGTATGGGTATGAGATCTGGTACAGGATGTTATCGGTCCTGCTTTCCATTCTGACTTCTCCCAACTCACTTAGAATCTGTGGACTTGGTATATGAGGTTAAGCTTTATACACAACACGTAGGTAGTGAGATACCAAAAGGCATAAAAATATGAACTGTTTTAAATGTCTTTTATGGGGGAAGAGTTGATTTCAGATGCTAAGTTTTCATTATACACATTTGTAATTTCATGACACTAGGGTAGTCTTAGTATTTAGTAATATTTATGGTCCTCAGTCATTTCTCCCAGTACATTCCATGCATGCATGTAATTTTTCTACAACTAATAGCTTATTCTTTTATAAAGAATGGTAATGGGAGTGGGTAATTATCATCTAGTTGCTTAGGACTGTACTTTTGTGTATGCAAGGGCAGACCTCTTGCTCCACCTTTGAAAATAGCATTCCTAATCATCACAGTGCGCCCAGAGCTGCTGAATAGGGGCATGTGTGCTGACCCGGATTATTAGCACATCCATCTAGCCAGCAACACTATGAAATACTTTCCATTTTTCACATTGCACATTTTTATGTGAAAACACACACACACACACACACACACACACACACACACACACACACACACACAGAGAGAAAGAGCTTTAATTCAACAGTATAGCTCTGTTTAAGAATTAATGTTTCCAATCATGGGTTCCTTTCACACGTTATCCTAATTCTAAAATTAGCAATAATAAAAAAACGGGTGGCTCAATAAACAAATGTTTGTAAAAAATCTCAGTTTCTTTCATATTTTCTCTAGATTCTTTTTTTCTTCCAATTTTATTATAAGGGTCATCATAAGAAATACCAACTGGTTGGGTATAAAAATGGTCTAGTTGGCTGTAACTAAAGACTGATGATTATCTTCACCATCATCTCCAGGCAAGTATAGTAAGGTTAGTGGTCATGCAGGAATCAAAGCAGTGGTTCTAATAGGATTTTTTAAAAAAGAGCAGATTGTACAATAATCAACTACAGATCTTATTAAGGGAAAAAGTTTTATCCCATAATGTAAGGAATAATCTCTGATCGCCAGAGGAGAATGAAAGAACTTTTAAGGTCTTCCTGATGGAAGAACCTGGTGACTGACAATAGCAAAGAACTATTCCATTTCTCCAGTGTTCAAACTTCATTTAATGTTGTTTGATTCCATTTATTTTCTGGTTCAGTAAAAAGGTTTCTTTTATGGCTTTTTAGAATGGTCATGATTCTTAAATCAGGTTACCAAATATTATTAAATTAGGCAGTAACATTACGTATTTAGAATTAATGTCGTGTAATGTCCTTCCTAATTTATAGTATCTATTCCAGAAAATACTTCTGGGATATATTATTTTCATGAGTATAAGTGATAAGTAATGTGAAACGGTTCCTGGCAAAGAAATTACCACAAGATACTCAATGCAAAGAAATATCTGATGCTTAACAACGTGTTAAAAAAAACCCAAACCCTTAAGTAGAAAAAAAAAATCCTGGGATTTTGTGTGAGAGACCACCTTCACGATGTGTTTGGGCAGTCCATTTGTTGGATAGAAATTTAACTTCACATTCAAATGGCATTCTCATCTGTTTGAGTTGCTATTGTATCCACTGAGAGTAATCCTACACTTGATTCTAACTGGTTTCCATCTCTCCCACTAGGCTCTCACTCATTGAGAGGAAAGAGGAGTAGGTCTGTCAGTATATTTGAATTCCATTCTCAGAAACTGAATGTTTGTATATATCTTAGCATTTCTGGAGGGGCCCTGAAACGTCAAACAAATTAGGCAAAGGGAGCCCCAGAGCATTAAATCTATTTTAAATGTGCAGCTATGAAATTGAGAATTTTTGTTTTAAAATACCTTCATCATTCTGAGCTAGTTTTATCAAGAATCCCAGAGTCAATGTTGAGTCTCAGTAAAGTCTCTCTGTAAAGATATTTACTGTAGGAATAATAGCTTACTACTAACAAAAAAACGAAGCCTAGTTAGAAATGAAGGTGCCTCTTGTGGAATTTGTTGTCATAAGTATAGTTTTTGTGTTTTCCGGGGTGAGCTAATTGTTCATCAGTAGTAATGGATTCTTAGTGAGTTATTGTAGATGGAAAACACCTGTGTGAATGGTGATCCTGGCTTGGCCCCGGGTCTGGTCTGCTTGCTTGCAGATTAACCAGTGTTCTGTGATGTATGGGATGAGAAATGTGACAGTGACTTTGGAATTGTGATCAGTAGCCTTTGATCTCAGAATCCCTTGTTTTCCTTTTTGCACGTGATAAGTGGCACAAGAAACACTTTTCTCTCTGCAAGAAGGAACGTAAAGGATTTGGAGCTAGAGAAGTGTAGATCTCTAATCAGCAAGTTTTGCTGGGTAAGTAAAGGCTAGAAAACAAAAAGAGGCAGAAGCACCCCTATTTTATAGGTTTACTACTTGGGGAATAGTGTAGACAGGGCTCTGTGTTATAAAGGTTTCAAAACAAAGGAAAACTTTCTTTTGATGACCTCAGTCTTATATGACCAAACATCATTCTATTACATCATTACATCATTTGCCTTGGGGTTCTACCTGCAAAATAGATGATTTAGCTGGGGATTAAATCTTCTAGGATGAAATTCTAGTATCAGGAATACTATCTAGCATTAATTTTGAAAAGCAGAATGAAAAAATACAAATGAAAATTTGATGTAGAAATCTAGATTGCATGTCAAGGGTCAGACAACTTATAGGACATCTTTGTATGGATCTACCTTTAAGAAAATGAATTTACTCTAGTACTTCATCCTGTTGTTTGTACTTTGACCCACGTTAGGTGTGCCTATTTCTGTTTGATGCTATTAACATTTTATCATCTGTTTTCTATTCAATTTATATTTTATTGCACTCTGTGTTTTCATTTATATCTTCTTTAGAATGAACTTTTTTCTTCCCTTGAGAATGTACCACTGGCTATTAATGGAATATCCTGAATCATTACAGAAATCTTAAAACAAGTTTTCATAAATAATTTCATAAAAAAATCTGAGAGTCTTTTGTTTACAACTCTAGTACTTCCTAATTAATCTGTGCCTTCTGTACAGCAAAGGATATGCATTGATGTGGGGGTTTGTGGTCCAGTTGCAGATTGGTTAAGTTAAGCCACAGTTTTTTAATGTATGTGGACAGTATATCAAGCCACACTGGAAATGATACCATTCCTCTTCACAATAACCTGGAAAGGAAACTGTTACCTCCATGCTTTTTACTCCATTTGCAGAGGGACAGACTAAGGCTCTAGCTCAAAAATGTTAAGCAACTTTCCCAAGAACCCAAAGCTAATAAGTGAGAAACCCAGCATAGAATTCTAGAATAATTACACTCTTAGTCACATTATATTGGGTTCTCTTCACTTTGTATGATCCAGATGAATGTTCATTTCATACTAACAATTTATGTTTATGCTTTATGTTTTCTAATTCTATGTCTAGCAGTGAAAAGGTTACTGGGAAACAGGGTTGAAGAACTTTTCCATTTCTCAGTTTGGAACATGTTTGCGTACTTAGGCTTTTGGTCATGACTGCAGTTTATCTTTTCTGGCTTTATTAGGAATGTTCTTTCTGTATGACTCAGCTTTTGGTCTGTATCTTATTAGAGAGTAGCTAAAAGAGTGATCATGAGTGGCTTTTTGATAGTGTACTTCCAAATAATGGGAGAAATTGCATTACAGAATGCGAATATGTTTGACATTTATTTTAGATTTCTTAAAAAAATTAAAATGATTTTTAAATATAAAAGGTTACCAGTGAACTAGTTTGATTTGAATAATGATACATACTTTCAAGATAAAAGTAGGAAAAGTAATGTATCTACAGTGAAAACTAGGGCTTTTATACCTGAGTATGCTTGCTTAGATCTCATTTATTTTATTGTCTATCATCACTTGCTCTTTAGATAAATTTTTAAGGTATTGATTTTTTAATGAAAAAATATTGTTTTTTCCCCTAATTTTACCACCTAAATAAACAAGCAACATATCACAACAATGATCTGTCATTTCACCCACAAGAGTAAAGTGTTGATTTTAATTAATTCAACAACTGAGCAGTTACTACTATGTTTAGGTATGAATCTGGTACTGGGAATATAATCGTGAACCAAATAGACAAGAAGTCCTGCTCTGAAGAAAATTTATATGACATAAATAATGCTGATAAGTAAAATATATAGTATGATATACACAAAGAGAGCTGAAAAAAATAATGAAGGAAAGAGGCTGAGGGAATATTTGGGATGGTTAGTTTTAGATACAGTAACCAAGGAAGGCCTAAATGAGATGGTGTCATTTGAGTAAAGACTGGCAAAAGGTTAGCTAGAAAATCAAATTTTAAAATGATTTGTCCTGTGAAATGTATATTATAAGTCAATGTAGGTGGTTTGTTGTTTGCTTGGCATTATGTAACTGTTATATTGATATCAGTGTTTAAGTGTCTTGCTATCAGCCCAATTCTAATAATTTTTTAAGTTTACTTTTGTATCCGTATGTGTCCTTTTGGGCTCCTTTGTCCTTTCACCGATTCCCAGAAAATTCAAAGGCAATTGGTTAATTTTTTGGAGAAAAGTAGTATCTTTGTCATTCAACTGGCTGGCTGCAGATTATTGAGATGGAAGCAGGATCGGAACTATAGTTTTATTTTCCTATTAAAGAAACACATAGTGCCGGGAAACTAGAGAACTCCTATTTTCTCCGCAGGAGACCATCCTTGACTATCATCTCCTTACTGCAGGCAACCGAAAGTCTAACATTTCCAGGTGATGAGCAGTTCTCTTCATTGATCCCTATAAAGTTTTGCATGATTGAACTACTAAAAGCTAAAACTTATCTACTCCCCGTATATCCAGTGCACAAGGATGGAGAAAAAGCAGATCTGAAATTCGACTGAAAATACTTTAAAGAACAGTGCTACATTTGTGCGTGTGTCAGCTTTAGTATATATATCCTGTTGAGTGATTGGTTAACATTTGAGTTGGTACCTCATCTCCTAGAGCTCAGCTCACCCTTGGAGCTACAACCAGAGCTTCAATTATCTTTATCTCACCACCAACAAAGGATTTATTAATTAAGATACTCGACTTTAGAAATGATTACTCATTTGTGAAATAAGTGATGTTCAAGATATGTGTACTATCTAGAAATGTTACACACTCATCTCTGCCCTTGCATGAACAGGGTCTGAGAATCTAGTGACTTCTGGAGATTTTCCTTTCTATTTGTTTCCATTTCTCTATGGAATGGCACTCTACACCTGGCATTTTGTCTAGGTGTATTATGAGACCTGCATGGAGAGGTTCTCTGAGTTCGTCCAACTCTTTAAACTGAATCCTGCGGCTGGTCTCCAACGATTCTTCCATACTTGGGATGGGTAGAGTGACTAGAAGGAACAGGAACTCAAACTTCATTGCATTTATAGAGAATGTGGTCTAGTCACATAATAAAAGGCACATATAGCAGAATTTGGTTTCAGTCTTGCAAATTTGTAGGAAGCGAACATTTAGGTTGTATTTACCTATAACTTTTGGAAGCCAATCCTTAGGAAAACGAATCTCACAGTTGTGGATAACCATGTCGGTTTAGGTCAGCTCACAATTATTACAATGAAAAAGTCTCATTTGGAAAGGGAAGAAGGGAAACATACTGCTGTCACATGGTGTATAGCAATGACTGAGTCCAGTGGAAGGAGCAGTGGGGCTTCCTGTCCTAACAGCTCCCAGTGTTGCTTTTTTCTCTGTGAGGAGCTCTCATGCCCCATGTCATGATGGCCACATCTGATTTTGGCTTTGGAGAATGCGCTTCTGTGGTAGTTGTGCACCTCTCCTCCCACTGTCCGTGGCGCACACGTGGAGGCCTGGGGGTTCCACTGTTGGTGACTGGCAGTTCTCCACTAGCTTGTTTGTTTAATAGTTCAGTTCCCTACAAGCTGTAGTAGAAATTCAGGCTGTTTTTACCCATGAAAATGCACCTCTAAAGATCTTGCCTAGATGGAATCTTAAACCTGATAATCCTGACTCTTGGGGCAGGCCTCGATGTTCTCAACTTTTCTCCTATTAAGGGCAGCAACCTTGAAGCTAGTTGGAATGACAGGATGCTGGGGCAAGGCCCTTGCTTCCATTATTTTACGGAACACTCCTAAGGAAATGTACTGCTTGACAAAGTTTATGACATAATCTTATCTGTTTATAAGCCTACTATTCTCTTGAATAATCCTTTTATTTTAGGACACTTTTAGATTCATTGAGAAATTATGAAAACAGTACGGAGAATTCTCCTATCACCGGTACCCAAGTTTCCCTATTATTAACTTCTTCCTTGAACATGACATATTTGTTAAAGTTAATAAACTAATATTGATATTTTATTATTAATTAAAGGGCCTATTTCATTCAGATTTCCTTTGTTTTCAGAGTCTGATCTGGGACACCACCACTCTCCTTAATCCCCATGTCTCCTAGTCTCCTCACCTCTTGACTGTGATTGTTTCTCAGACTCTCATAGTTCTTGATGACTTTGACAGACTTTGAGGAGTGCTCGTTAGATATTTTGTGAAATGTTTCTCAACTGATAGTTTTCTTTTTTCTTTCTTTCTTTGAGAGACAGCAAGAGCAAGGGAGTGGAGAGGGGCAGAAGCAGAAGGAGACGGTGAGAGAGAATCTTGAGCAGGCTCCAACTCCAGCATGGAGCCTGACTTGGGGCTCCATGTCGGGACTGTAGAGCATGATCTGAGTTGAAATCAAGAGCCAGAGGTTTATCTGACTAAGCCACCCAGGTGCTTCACACCTGACAGTTTTCTATTTCTCTCATGATTAGACTGGTATTATGAATTTTGGGGGAGGAAGATGATCTGTTTTCATCACATCTTATCAAGAGTACATGCTATTAAAAAATGAGTTATTATTGGGGTGCCTGGGTGGCTCAGTCGTTAAGCGTCTGCCTTCGGCCCAGGTCAGATCCCAGGGTCCTGGGATCGAGCCCCGCATCGGGCTCTCTGCTCGGCAGGAAGCCTGCTTCTCCCGCTATCATTCCCTCTGCTTGTGTTCCCTCTCTCGCTGTGTTTCTCTCTGTCAAATAAATAAAATCTTAAAAAAAAAAATAAAAAAAAATGAGTTATTATTATTGAAGTTAACCAGTCACTCAGCTAAGGTTGTGATTGTTAGAATTCTCCATTGTAAACTATTTTTCCTCTCCTTTAGAAAGAAGCTACTCTGCACAACCCACACTTGAGTAGTAGAAAGTTGTACTCCACCATTTTGATAGTGAAGTATCTACATAAATTATTTGGAATTTTCTGCTTTGTCTATTCTCCTCTATTTATTAATTGAATCATTTATTTATATGGATATTTTAAAATTCTTTGTCTCTTAATCCAATATTTTTATATTTATAATATTTTATAAGACAATATTCTTTGTCTTATAATCCAATATAAGTTACTTATTGTGGTGCTTAAATTGTTGCAGCTTGACCATTGGGAATGCTAGGTTTATCTTGTGTATTTCTTGTCTCAGTTCTAGAAAGAGTCATTTTTTAATAGCTTTTTTTAAAAGATTTTATTTATTTATTTATTAGAGAGAGATAGAGAGATTACAAGTAGGCAGAGAGGCAGGCAGAGGGGGGGGGGGAAGCATGCTCCCTGCTGAGCAGAAACCCTGATGTGGGGCTTGATCCCAGGACCCTGAGATCATGACCTGAGCCGAAAGCAGAGGCTTTAACCCACTGAGCCACCCAGGCGCCCCTAGAAATACTTACTTTTTTTCAAGGATCCCTTTATTGGATTTTGCTTGGAATTGTGTTTAGCCTATATATCAGTTGGAAAGAACTGACATATTAATAATATTATTTTCCTATATATGAACATGGGCTATCTCTTCATTTATTAAGATCCTATTTGGTTCCATTCATAGCATTTTGTAGTTTTCCTTCTTTAGATCTTGTCATATTTTGTTGGATTTAACACCTAAATGTTTTTTCTTTCTTTGTTTTGGTGCTAATGTAATGGTATTGTGTTTTACATTTTAGGTTCCAATTGTTCATTGCTGTTATATAAAAAATCACTTGTCTTTTGCATATTAACTTTGTATTCTGCAAACTTTCTATAATCATTTATTAGTTCCAGGTGTTTTTCTGTTGATTCTTTGGGATTTCCTACATACACAATCATACCATCTGTGAACAAAGACAGTTTTATTTCTTCCTTTCCAATCTACATATCTTCTACTTCCTTTTTTTCTCTTGGCCTTACTGCATTAGCTAGGGTTTCCAATACAATATTAATTGAAAGTAGTGGTAGTAGCATCCTTGTCTTGCTTCTGATCTTAGAAGGAAACATTTCATTTGTCACCATTAGGTATGATGTTAGCTGTCGGTTAATTATAGATGCTTTTTATCCAGTTGAAGAAATTCCCTTTCTTTCCAGTTTGCTGAGGGTTTCTATCATGAGGTTTATCTTTTTGTTACCCTCTTGGGGGAGACAGGAACAATAGAGGCGGCTGAAATGGGACAAATATCCTTCCACTCTGCTGATAGAAGCTCAAGCGAAGTCTTTTCTCTTGGAAAGAGGTCTTTGTTATACAAAATGCTTTGGGCATAGTCCACGGTCTTTACTCATTTCTCTCTGCCACAACGATGGGAGGATTTTTCTTGGATTTTCACCATAAGAACCTATTGGGGCCCACAAAAGTCATGAGACTCTGGGGGCTCCCTTCAGACTGAGACCCCCAAGAGTTTCTCACTTTTATGTTGGTCCACACTCAGGCTCCAGTAATTCATCAAAATTATCATTTGAGTGTCCTCACCAGTTTATACTCCAGTAGTTTTGTCATAAGAACACAGATTTTTTTTTTTTTAAATTAACATATAATGTATTATTTGCCCCAGGGTTCATGTCTGAATTGTCAGGCTTACACATTTCACAGCATTCACCATAGCACATACCCTCCCCAATGTCCACAACCCAGCCACCCTACCCCTCCCCCCCTGCCTCCCAGCCACCCTTAGTTCGTTTCATGAGTCTAGGTGTCTCTTATGGTTTGTCTCCCTCCCCATCCCTTCCTGTTTCATATCTCTCCCCCACCATCCCACAAACCCCCACCTTGCCTCTCAAATTCTTTATATCAGAGAGAACATGTGATAATTGTCTTTCTCTGACTGACTTATTTCACTT
>JAQQSY010000102.1:0-20696 GCA_028646535.1 Procyon lotor
GGACCGAACTCCACCAATCGTATCCTCTGACCACAGTGTAATGAAGCTGGGATTTGGTAACAAAGGCTAACTCAGAAAGTGTTTGGAAATTAAAAGGCGTGCTGCTTCTGTGGGGATGAAATGACAGGGCATCTGAGATTTGCTTTAGAAATAGTCTAGTGCCAGGCAAAGTGTGGGGAAGGGGATACAGATGAAAAAAGTTTAGCCCTGAGTTGATCAGTGTTGAAATTGGTGACGGATACATGTCAATTCGTTATACTATTCTATTTTTTTTTAAGATTTTATTTATTTTAGAGAGAGAGCGTGGGGGGAGGAGCAGAGGGAGAGGGATGAGTAGACCGCGCAGAGCGCAGAACTTGACACAGGGCTTGATTCCACAGCCCTGAGATCATGACCCAAGATGGAATCAAGAGTCGGACACTCAACCGACTGAGCCACCCAGGTGCCCCTATACGATACTACTTTTGGAAAATATCTGACAAGTTTAAAAAAAAAAAAAAGAAAAGAAATGTGTCTTGGTTCTCCATGGGTCAAAGAAGAAATAATAATGGAAATTGCTGAATATTTTACTTGAATGATAATGATGATAATGCATGACAGATTTTGTGAGATGCAACTAAAGCTGCACGCAAAGGGCAATTTATAGCCTTAAATGAATCCATCTCAAAAGTTTAGGAAATGGACAGGAAAAGTAATAAAACTTGGAGAAGAAATTAATGAAACAGAAAAATGAATAGATCAATAAAGCCAAACTTAAAAAAAAAAAAAGACTGAATACACTCATTCCAATAGTCATTTTTTTCCCAACAGTATTGAATCTTTACAGCCCCTGTTTCTCAAGAGTTAGATTTCCTAGCCCCTTCCCCTGACTTTTCTCCCCTTCCCTTTCATAGATGACATTCAGGGTGAGTCTCCGGCTCCGTGTGGGACAGAGGAACCCGCCCGCACCTGCCCCAATGGGACCAAATGTCAGCCCTACTGGGAAGGACCCAACAATGGGATCACTCAGTTCGACAACATCCTATTTGCAGTGCTGACAGTTTTCCAGTGCATCACCATGGAAGGGTGGACTGACCTCCTCTACAACGTAAGTGATGCAAGTACGGGGGAGAGGTGGCCCTCCTGGACCAGCCAATTCCTGAGGCTGCGTTGGAGGGACTCTGAGCCAGCGAGGTGGTGGGGGGCGGGGAGCAGAGGCATCAGAACTTTAGGTAGAGGAGGCCCCTTGGGCCATGGAAATCTAGAGGGCACACAGATGCTGCATAAATTTTCACTGTGGAAGTGTTTAAATATAATTTTAGATTTTTCAATATGTAAATGTTGTGCGATTCAAGAGCCCACATGGATAAAAGAGTAGTATCCTGGAATGTGTACAGAGGGGCTCTGTGTTGGGACCCTCGCTGCCCACCCCTCCGCCAGCCACACTCCCTCTCTGTAAGGTGAGGAGCCCATGGGGCTCAGGGGACGTGTCTACCAGTACCTGGTACCATCTACCCCACTTCCGAGACCACCCTCTTGGATTATCCAGGATTCTGGAATTTTCTTCCCAAACCTAGATTCCGTGGACTTGCATGAGATTCTTCTGTGGGTCTGTTCTCCAACTGTGCCAGGTGTCCTAGGAGCATCTGTTGGTACAAACGTGGCTGGAGCTTAGCCATGCGAGCCAGAGTGCCCGTGCATGTGGCCATGCATGGTCCAGGGGCAGGGCTGGCTTTGCTCACATCATGATCCAGTGCAGACATCTAGGTTCTAAATTCCACCCTGACCTTCCCAGTGCTTATGAAGGTATGTTTACAAAGGAGAAGCATACGGCATATTTTATTTAGTAGCTTTTAAATATTTACGCAGAGTATGTGGGCCTCTGTCGGCACTCTTGTCTGAGATCTTGAAAACATTAGGGACAGGCCCACTTGCCCCTATCCGCCCACCAGGTGTGCCGCCCCTTCAGCCCCTTGGTTTATGCTTTCAGTGTTTACGCAAATATAAGTGTAATCAAATCTATATCCTCCTCCCTCTTTCTTACCCCAGAGTGTAGCATTCTATACCTACTGTTCTATTCTGTGATTTTTTTTGGGTCATGTAACAACATATCCTGGCGATCTTTCCGTGGCAGGACACAGAGCGTGACCTCGTTCTTTTGTACAGCTGCATAGCGCTCCGTTGTTTGGTGGGCCGTGGCTCATTTAATCAGTTCCCCCAGAGACAGATGCTTGGATGGTTCCCCATCCTCTGATATTGAACTCAGAGCTGCCGTGAGCCCTGCTGTATTTATGTCTTTTCATCCTTGTGCAGAAATAGCTGGGGTTGGTGGTGTCCATTCCCAGAAGTGGGATCACTGGGTCAACGGCTACAGTGTGTTTATAACTTTGGTAGATATTTAGATGTACAGGTCTTAGAGCTTTCTCTGCCCTAAACACAGCACATCTTCCTCACCCACCTGTGCCGTGACAGGGGCCCGCCCCCAAGCCAATCACCTGTCAGCAGCTGGAGGTGGGTGGAGTCAGGGATTCAGGATCAAGCACGGACGCCACAAGTGTAGTGACCTCGTGGAACATCCCCCAGGGCTGGTCCACACATACACCTCAGCTGACTCACAGAGGTGTACTCACGTGGAACATCCCCCAGGGCTGGTCCACACATACACCTCTGCTGACTCACAGAGGTGTACTCTCTCTGCCTGCCTAAGTGCTGAAATTGCCAGTTGAGGTTCTGCCTGTAGGAGCCAGGGCTTGGCCTGCTGGGGAAGCAATACCATGTTTCTTCCTGCATGCGGGGCTCCTGAACTCTCCTCCTGGTAGCAGCTGAGGTTTCTTAAGGAAGGTTCCCATTTGGGGGTGGAGGGAGATTTACAGGAACCTATCCTTTTGATCAGTGGCTCATTTTTGGGTGGGGTTGAGAGTGCAGCCTGGAAGTGGATTGCAAAAGTGCCATGAACCGTTGAGCATGTCACGCACTGCACAGGTCACCACAGCTCAGGAGTGTAATTTGTATTGTAGACTACATAGATGTCCACCATTATTACAGTTTTTGACAACTATAAAGAATGTAAGAAGGAGACATGGTGTTCTAATTTGTATGAAGACTTCGTCTTAGCACAGCATTTCTAGAAACAGACCACAGATCCGAGAGACATTCAGTCTCTCTCTTGGGCCTCACTTGCAAACAGCTTGGGCAAAAGGTTGCACCCAATTGGCAAAAGCTTGCTGGGGGATTTTTATGGGTTCTAGGTTTTTGCTTTGCAAGGGTGGTGTGAGAGGAGGCTGCAGAGGGAAATGACCCCTCTTGGGAGTGAAACAGAGCCCGGGGCCAGGAAGGTAAGGAACTTGGGCAGAGAATGAGACCAAGGAACAGAAGCTAAGAAAATTGTGAACCTGGAAAGGGGTTGTGTCATGGGGTTGGATGTCCAGAGAAAGTGTCCAGAGTTTCAGAAGAAGACACTAGGGTTGTGCTTAGTGATAGGAGAGGAAGCATGAGCAGGACCACAAATTTCCAGAAGATTCTCTAGTCTTAAGCACCATTGTTAGAAGAGATACTTATCCTGGAAGCTTAGAGCTGCGCTGTCTTTGGGGAAACAAGCTCAGGGGAAGTGGTGAGAGCAGAAGGAGGCACCAGACTGCCTGGTTCCCCATCCTGACTCTACCGCTTCCTTGCTGTGCAACCTTGGGCAAGTCACTTGGCCCCTCTGTGCCTCATTTCCACTTGTGCAGTGTGAGCAGAAGCACGATCCTACCTCACGGGGCAGGAGGACTGAGTGAGGCGGGTACATGTGAAGTGTTTAGAACAGTGCCTGGTCCTCGGAGAGCTCCGCATAGGCAAATTCTCCTCCCGGATAGACACGCCCCCTAGAAACATGAATTTCGTATCCTAAAAACCCCAGCAGCACCTGAGGAAGTAGAGTGAGCTGTGGGGTCCCACTTTATTCTCCACCCTCACCTTCAACCTACTGGTAGCTGTTGCTAACTCCGAGTAGCCTTCTAGAACTTTACGCATACTTACGTGTAAAAAAAAAAAAAAACAGAGATTTGTTGTCTCCCAGTCTGGGAACCAGAAGTGCCGTATCAAGGCATTGGCAGGCCAGGTTTCCTCTGAAGGCCCTATGGGAGGATCCTCCATGGCCTCTCCCAGCTTCTAGTGGCTGCCAACAATCCTTGGCATTCACTGGCTTACACATCCTCTGCCCTCCACTCAAATATTCCATCTTCACTTGGCTGTCTTCTTATAAAGGCACAGGTCATGTTGGGGTAGGGCCCACCCTGCCCCTGCACCATCTCGTCTTAACGAATGACCCCTGCGATGACCTGATTTCCAAATAAGGTCACACCAGCCCCAAGTGTCTTAGAGTCCATGGGCTCAGATGCCCGATGGATACCCCCTGCTGGGGTGGGCCGTGCTTTACGATCCCAACATCTCATTTCTTTTCTCAATAGCATTGATATCCATTCGATTATTCAGTAACCGTTGAGCACCTACTGTGTGCTGGGAAATGGGCAGGTGAACGGTGGCAGCAGGCTCAGGGGAGGGGACCCACCATGAAGAAGACAGACAAAAATCAACACTCTGATAGGGGAGATGGACAGAAACATTAAGCATGATAAATAATAAACTGCTCCTACGGGGGGACACAGACAGTAAACAAATGCCTAACGGGATATGGTGACATGCCCGGTGAGGACAAAAGAGCACCAGAGGAAGGCGGGGCTAGTCTAGGTCAGGCAATCTGGGAGGGCTCCTCGGAGGAAGTGGCATTTCCACAGAGAAGGAGAGCGCCAGGCAGATGTTTGTGGGAGAGCATTCTTGGCAGAGCAAACAGCGGCAGCTCACCTCCACGACATGTTCAGCCCTCTTCCAGGTTTTCCCAGTTTTGATTTGTTCCTTTTCTTTTCTGCTTGGCTTCCTGGTGAAGTAAAGCGCCTTCTGGAAAAAGCCTAACCCCAGCTAATCAGCAGTGCCGTCAAAGGTTTATATCAGGATGTGCAGCTCAGCATTATTTGCAAAAATAGAACAAAACTGGAAGCAACTGGTTCGGTACCGTATGGTCCCTTCATGTGAGGGAATATTACGTCGTCATTAAAAAGCATCTGTTGGGAGAATATTTACGGATGCGGGGAAATGCGCACCGTATCACGATGAGTGGGGAGAACTGATTTTTTTTTTTTTTTTAAGAATCAAAGTCAGGTAAACCTTCTGTCTTAGCTCCTGCCGCCATTACAAAAGAGTATCCAGCAGGCAGCTTCACCAGCAGAAACTCATCTCTCAGGGTTCTGGGGGCTGGAACTTGGGGGCCGGCATGCTCGGGACTCTCCGCCTGGCTTGCGGACGGCCGCCTTCTTGCTGCCTCCTCACGCGGTGGGAAGAGACACCGCTAGCTCCCTGGTGTCTCTTCTTATAAGGACACTAACCTCATTGTGGGGGCCCCACCTGTGTGACCCCCTCTAACCCAACCAACTCCCAGAGGCCCCGCCTCCTGATACCATCGCACTGGGGGTCAGGGTTTCGCATGACGGCAGGGGCCAGGAACCACCTCAGCCTGTAGCACCTTCTGCTCTCAAGTGTGTTCATTTGAAAATGTACATCAGGGAAGGAAAGACCAGGAGACACTCTACCAAGGTGGCCTCCGGAGTGTGGGGTTCGGGGATCTTTATCTTCCCGATACTTCTCTGTATTATCAATGTTTCTACTGTGAGCACAATTTCCTTTTATCATCAGGAAAAAATAGTTAGATTTGTCTTGTTACAGATTTAAGAGAAAAAGAGATTTTTGGTCATTATGACAAATCGGGGGGAAGGGGGGACAAATATTTTCCGGGTGTGTCCACGGTGTGTTGGCTGCTCTTATCTATGTCACCCATCCAGGGAGAGTCCGCTCCAAAGGCTTATTGACATAGCAATAATCAGTGGTCATTCTTATTGTTTTATTATTAAATAAACAAAGTAAGTGAAGAAAAAGCAAATCTTCCTTATGGAAGAATTCCATTTAATATATGCAGACGCTCCACCTCCAGAGGCAGAGTTGAGGTCCTCCCCCACCCCCCGCACATCGCTGGAGGGTGGGCTGGACTTCGTGACTCACCTCCAGAGAGTAGAGTAGGGAAGGGGAAGGTGAGATCATTTTACAGTGGGGAAACCTAGCAGACACCGCCTTAAGCAAGCGACCGAGGTCAGATCCCCCCACACCCAGTGAATGTGTAATCGTGTGACCCCTGACAGATGTGATGGGCAGGGGACCTCACCTCTGGTGACTCCCTACGACTCACAATCCCTATGTAATCATGAGCAAAACATCAGACAGGATTGGAGGGCGTTCTGCCAGATACCTGGCCAGTCCTGTCCCAGACCGTCAAGGTCATGATATATACAAGGGAAGACTGAGAAATTATCATAGACCAGAGGAGCCAAAGGAGATGGGACAGCTGGATGGGACATGGGGTCCTTAGGGGGCGTTAATAGGAAACTGATGGAGTTTAAATAAAGTCAGGAGTTTGGTTTATAAATAACCTGAGGGGGAGAGAGGACTATCCCCCATTGTCAAATAAGAGTCATGGGTAGAAACCGTGGCCCGAGGTTGGCAGCCAGGGAGTGGTGGGACCAGGTGCCCTGAACTGAACCCCGGGAAAGAGATATAGGGGAAGGGAGGGAGAGGGGGAAGGAGAGCATTTTAATTTTTTTTAAGATTTTATTTATTGATTTGAGAGAGAGCGCGAGCGCATGTGCACGCACCCATGAGCGGGGGAGGGGCAGAGGGGAGGGAGAAGCAGGCTCCCCACTGAGCACAGAGCTCAACGAGGGGCTTGATGCCAGGACCCTGAGATCATGACCTGAGCCGAAGGCAGCCACTTAACCAACTGATCCACCCAGGTGCCCCAAGAGAGCCGTCTATTTTTTTTTTAAAGATTTCATTTATTTTTTTGAGAAAGAGAGCAAGAGCACATGAGAGGGAGGAGGGTCAGAGGGAGAAGCAGACTCCCCGCCGAGCAGGGAGTCCACTGTGGGACCCATCCTGGGACCCCAGGATCATGACCTGAGCCAAAGGCAGTCGCCCAACCAACTGAGCCACCCAGGCATCCTGAGAGCCATTTAATTTTTAAAGGAGTAATTTCTTAAAGCTCTCTTTAAAGTCTGGGGCAGAAAAGGTAGATGGGGGGCAGAAGAGCCTACTTTAGAAATTTTAGGGATTCTTTTTGGGGTGGGCGTTGTTGAGATATAAGTTTGAGAGGTACAAGATGATGATTTGACAGATGCATATCGCCCAGTGAGTTTAGTTAACATCTGGCACCCGATAGAGTGGCCCAAACTTGGTTTTTTGCCCCAGGTGGTGGTGGCGGCATGAGGAAGCTCAGGAGGGCGGTGCAGGGCCGAAGCAGCCTGAAAGCAGTGTGTGGGTGATGGAAACTGCCCTCTCTTGGTGGATACCAGGCAGAGCAGGGGGACAGGCAGGGGTCCTCAACCAGGACCCGTCCTGGCAAGACCATTGCTTCGAGTTCATTTTTGGCTGCCATTCACTGAATTTACCGGGCGCCACACGTCGTCTAGTACTGTTGATCAGTCCATAAAACAACCTTGTGCGTGAGGCATTTTGAGACCCATTTCCAGATGAGGAAACTGAGGCCCACAGGGATAAAGTGACCTGTCAAGTGCGGCAAAATCAGGATTCGAACCCAGCACCGGGAACTAATCATCCCACCACCCCTCTGTTTGACTCTCCCCTTCTCTACCTTCTCCCCTTCTGTCTTTGTGTCTCTTATGTCATGTCTCTCTCTGTCTCCTCCTCCACCTGTCTTCTTCTCTTTCTCCCTGTCCCTCCCCACCTCTCTGCTCTTCTCTGTGCCTCTCACTCTGTTTCTCTCCTTCAGTTAATGTCAGGAAAGCGGCGAGGACTATGCTTGGCTGATGCTTACAAATATGTGTCCCTTGACAGATGGTCACTTTGACCTAAACCCTTTTTAATTCCTAGATGCTCCTTTAGGCCAATATCAAAGCACCAAACCTTGGGGGACTTTGGATCACACATTCATTCAACAAACATTCATTGAATACCTCCCAAATGCACGCACTCTTCCGGCACCCAGGATATGCAGTGGATGGACGAGACAAAAATCCCTGTTTGAGGGAGTTGACATTTTAGTGGAGAAAGCAGGGGATCGTCAACATAATTAAGAGATTATATATGTATGTGTAAAGGGCAGAGAGAATCTTAAATATTTTAGGCTTGGCGGGCCATACCGTCTCTCTCACAACTACTCAATCTGCTGTCATAATACAAGCAGCCACAGAGAAAATACATAAGAGAATGGGCATGGCTGTGTACCAATAAAACCATAATTTACAAACACGAGTGGCTAGGTCGTGGGCTGAACTTTGAGGACTCCTGTGTAAGAGGGGAAAGAGAGCTTAAGGAGAACAATTAAGCAGGAGAGGAGCTGTGGATTGTCAAGGTGAGGGCTTGTAGTTCTAATAAGCCCTGAAGGAGGGGAGGAGGTTGCCATGCAAGTATGCTAGGGAAAAGAAACCCAGGCAGACAGAATAGCCAGTGCAAAGGCCCTGGGGCAGGAATGTTCCTGGCATTTGTGAGGAGCGGCAAGGTCAGGAGTGAGTGAAGACAAATGAAGGAGCTGGTGAGGCCAGCAGAGGTGACAAGACCTCATAGGCAGAGAGGCTACGTAATTTATCATCCAAACCAGGACAATTTTGAGAACAAATAGGGAAAGGAGGACTCAAAAAATAATTAACAGGCATTGCATGATCTACAGTGGGTATCAACCGGGACATATGACCTCCCTTGCAGCCACTGTGGGACCTTGGCTCTTTCACGGTCAAACCCGCACCATTTTTATCCAGGATGCTGGGGAATTGGGTGTTCTCCTGAGCGGAGTATTTTTTTTTTTTTTTTTAACATCCTCTATACTTTTTCTGAATGAACCATGCTCAAAAAAAAAAAAAAAGAGGAAAATAAACCATAAAACAGAAGGCACTTAAGAATTTTACTGGGACTCAGCCATTAATTTGTTTGATGAGTATTTATTGAATGCTTGCTGAGTGCCAGGCGCCACGCTAGGCACCGGCAGCACTGGGATGAATCAGTCTCTCCTTTAAGGCTCTCACGGGCCAACCGTTATAAATATACAATACTCTGTAAGTGCAGCAAAGAGGTGAAGGAGAAAAAAAAAACCTTTCTGTTGCCAGCCAGAAAGATGGTTCTAGCCTCCGCTCTGCCATCCACACCTTGTGTGAGCTGGGGAGTCACGCTGCCTTCCTCAGCCTGTCCCCCATCCCCTGGGCATGGAAACTGTGGGGATCGAGGGCTATTTGTCACTAAAGTGACAGTGGTTGTCTTGCCTGCCTCTTGGTTCCCAGGGAAGCAGCCTGATCATTTGGACCTGAGATAAATACAGTCTCCTGTTCGTGGTATTATTTTTTTAAAGATTTATTTATTTAGGTGGGGGAGGGGCAGAGAGAGCGAATCTCAAGCAGACTCCGTCTCCCGACCTTGAGATCGTGACCTGAGCTGAAATCCAGAGTCGGACACTTAACAGACTAAGCCACCCAGGTGTCCCTGTCCTTAGTATTATTTAAACAGCCCATCCCAGGGACCTCAAGATGTGTGTTCATCTTGCCACCAACACTTAGTAAGTACCTACTGTATGCCAGGTGCCATTACGGGTGCTGAGGAGGTGAGGTTTTAGGGACAAAGACGGTCTACAAACAAGCGAATGTATAAATTGACAAAGTGTGAATCAGAGAACAAAGCATCCTGGGAAGAGAGCGGATATCTGACAGTGCTGGAGGGAGGAGCTAGTCCTTTGGGTCAGGAGGGCTGGGAAGGCATATCTGAGCCGGGCACCATGAAGCTAAAGGCTAAGTGATGAGGAAGAATCAACAACACCAAGATCAAGGGGACATAGAGCTTCAGGGGACACTGGGCTCCAGGCAGAGGCTCAGAGAACAGAAACAACTAGTGCATTGTAACCTTGAACTTTACCTTTTGGTGTACCGATTTCCCCATCAGACATAGCGGAGACATTCTCGCCCCCCCCCCCCCACCTCATGAGATCCGTAGAAGGATCAATGAGAAAGTGGCATTTGAGAAAGCCCTGAAGGAGATGAAGGAGCAAACTAAGGAGATATCAGATTGTATCAGCCAGGAAAGCTGTGTGATGCTGCTTTAACAAACATCCCCCAAAGTCTCCACGACATTAACAACAAATCTCTTTTCTTGCTCACACTACGTGTCCCGTGTAGGTTGGTGGGGGGGACAAGGGGCTGTGCTCATCATTGTCACTTGGGAGCCAGCTAATAAAACAGCTAGGACATTGCCACTTGCTGTCCCAAATAGAAAGCCCCAAGGGTCCCACGCTGATGTTTCCGTGCTCCAAAGTGGCACAGCTGTCTCCACTCACTCCTTATTGGCCAGCATTCACCATGTGGCCCTCAGCCAACCACAGGGGGACCAGAACAGGCCATCCCACCATATCACCGGGAATATTTAGTGACAACACTAACAAGAAATTGTGTTCCAAGCACTGGAATTCTTTGAGCCTTTGGGAAAAAGACAGGACTCAAGAACCCGTCCTTTTCCGTATTACTGATTATGACAGGTGAGCAAATTTCCATCCTCCTTCAGTTCCCCAAACCCAGACTCGTGCACACACCCGCCCTTAACCTGAACTGCCAAAGGAGGTCAGACCCAGGAGGGTAGGTTTGGGGCCCCCCACACCACATTTTCTGCTATCAAATAGCCGTGGAAGCTCTAGCCTTTCTTTCTGGGAAACATAGTTCCCATTTTGTTCCCGAACAGACCCCCAGGGAAAGCCCACTTCCTAATAAAAAATTGCACCTACCTCTCCCCCAACTTCTTCTCCATGAGTTGTTGGCTATAGAGCATGGAATTGAATAATTTGGGCCAGACTGTAAGGAAATAAGTTCTCTCTCAGTCTCAGGGAGAAGAGCAGACAAGGAAGGAGGGAGTGGGTGGACAGCTTGGGAACTGATGGTGTGGGTTGTGTGGGGAGCTTGGACCCACCTCTCATTCAGTCATTCCACAAACACATACTGAGCAGTGCTTGCTTGCCTGGCATTGTGCTAGTGAATGCAGCAGTGAACGACAAGAACAAAAAAAAAAGCGCAGTGTCCTTGCCCCTGTGGAGCTGACATTCCAACTGGGAGATGGATAGAGAGCAGGAGAAAGAGGTAAAGTGTTTAAAGGTAAAGTGGTAAAGAAGGTGAAGCTAAGGGAAACATTGGAGCAGGAGATGGGATTAGAAATAAAGGGCCATCAGGGCGCCTGGGAGGCTCAGTGGGTTAAAGCCTCTGCCTTCGGCTCAGGTCATGATCTCAGGGTCCTGGGATCGAGCCCCGCATCGGGCTTCTTAGAGAAGGTGGCATTTGAGCAAAGACCCGAAGGAGACTGAGGGAGGAACCGTGTAGGAATCTGGGGGAAGAGCCTTCCAGGCAGGGGGAGCAGAAGGTGCAAAGGTCCTGAGGTGGGACTATGCCTAGTGCATCTGAGGAGCTGAAAGGAGCCCATGTGACCGGAGAAGAGTTATCCAGGGCAGAGTGACAGGGGCGTTGGGTGGTGGGATACCTCTGCCATTTAGTAGCTATATTCATTTTCTGTGGCTGCCATCACAGGGAGGCCAGAAGTCGGAGACTAAGATGTCAGTAAGGCTGTGCTCCTTCTGAGATTCAGTAGAATCCTTCTTCACCTCTGGCTTCCTCCAGTGGCTGTTGACCCTTGGTGTTCTTTGGCTTCCCTCCACCCTCTGCCTCCATAGCCATGTGGCCATCCTCGCCCCTGCGTGTCCCTGTCTCCACCTGGTGTTTTCCTCTTCTTTAAAAGGACACCAGGGGCACCTGGGTGGCTCAGTGGATTAAGCCTCTGCCTTCGGCTCAGGTCATGATCTCGGGGTCCTGGGATCGAGCCCCACATTGGGCTCTCCGCTCAGCGGGGAGCCTGCTTCCCCCTCTCTCTGCCTGCCTCTCTGCCTACTTGCGATCTCTCTCTCTCTGTCAAATAAGTAAATAAAATCTTAAAAAAAAAAAAAGATTTAAAAGGACACCAGTCATACTGGATTAGCACCCCCTGCCATCATGACCCCACCTTAACTTGATGGCAGCTTCAGAGACTTATTTCCAGGTAAAGTCCCATTCCCAGGCATCGGGAGAGTGGGGGGACAAAATGCATGGAACCTGACTTCTCTCTACCCTCCAAGGAGGAATGGGAAGAATTGTGTACCACCTTTTAGGGTCTGTGAGAGGACTGAGTGAGCTCAGGCGGGCTGAGTCCCTGGCACGGTACATCTGTCATTGGGCTGGGCAGCACGTCATGGGCCAGAGGGGTCCTCAGCCTGCTGGGGAGCTGGGCTGGGGGCAGACTGAGATGGAGGGGCTCCCTCAGTTCTGAGGGGCCTCTGCTGTTTCTCCCTGTTCCATCCCGCCTCTCTCCCCCCACCCGCCGCTCTGTCCCCATCCCAAACCTGTTTCCTGAGATGGCCCAGACTTTTTCTTGTGTTGGCTGGTGCAGGCTTTCTCTCCCTGGACTATATTTAGCCTAAGAAATAGGCATGAGAAGCCTCAGCTGCCGCAGCCCTGCAAAGGAAAAGCACAAACCCTGTCCTGCCTTCTGTCCGGCCCTGTTCTGCTGATTCCATTCTTTCTTCCAGAACCTTCTAGAAGCCAACCATCAGAACTTTGGGTGTTTGTGGGAAGAAGGACATGAACTAGGATCCCTGACGTATTAATTGTCCCCAGAACTTGTCTGTGTCTGTGATGAAAGTTGGCTTTGTTCGTTGGTCTGCTTTGTTTTCCATTTTTTTATTGTGGTAAAATGCTTTACCATCTTAAGTACCATTCACCATTTTAAGTGTCCAGTTCTGCGGCATGAAGTACATTCTCATTGATGTGCAGCTATCCCCACCGCCCATCTCAGAACCCATTATGTCTTGCAAATAGACTGTGTCCCCACTGAACACTGACTCCCCGCCCCCTCCCCCAGCCCCTGGTGCCCACCATCTACTTCCTGTCCCTATCACTATGACAAGGGACTGCATAGAAGTAGACCGCATAGAAGTAGAATCATACAGCATTTGTCTTTTTTTTTTTAAGAATTTATTTATTTGAGAGAGAGGGAGTGCACGAGAGAGCACAAGGCGGGAGGGAGAGGGAGAAGGAGAAGCAGGTTCCCCGCTGAGCAGGGAGCCCGATGCAGGCCTCCATCCCAGGACCCTGGTATCAGGACTTAAACTGAAGGCAGATTCTTAACTGACTGAACCATCCAAGCGCCCCCAGCCTTTGTCTTTTTATGACTGGCTTATTTCACTCAGCGTAGTGTCCTCAGGATTCATCCATGTTGTACCCTGGGTCAAATTTTTCTTCCTTTTTAAGGTAAAGTTGACCCCCAAGATATGTTTAAAAAGTGAAGTAAAATAAGCATACAGAAAACCTACAGATCTTGAGTGAGGAGCTTGATGAATTTTCACAAACTGGACACACCTGTGTGACCAACGCCCAGATCAGGAAACAGGACCTTCTCAGCCCTGAAACCCCCCTGGGGCCCTCTCCCCGAAGGATGCCCCATCAGGACCTCGGGCATGGTTGACTTGTTTGCCTGCCTTTGTATTTTGTACAAATGGAATCTTCCATACATGTTCTTTTCTGTCTGGCTTCCTTTGCTTGACACTAGCTAACTCTGCAAGGTTTCATGTGACAAGGGGCAGTCATTCATTGCATGATTTTCCATTTATTTATCCTCTGTCTTATTGATGAGGATTCAGACCATTCCCAGTTTGGGGTTATTATGAAGATCACCACTATGAACAATTTTGGGCATGCCATTCATATTTCTGCTGGGTAACTATCCAGGACTCAAGAGTGGAATTTCCGGGTGGTGGTGCAGGTATGTGACTTAATTTTGGTAGAAATTCCCAGCCCCTTTTCCAAAGCGGTTGTACCACATGTTATGGATTGAATTGTGTCCTCCCTCCCCCAGTTCATATACCGAGGTGCTAACACCCAGTACCAGAAAAACGTGACCTTCGTTGGACATGGGATCATTGTTGAAAATGAGGTCATTAGAGCCCTAGTCCAATATGACTGACATCTTTAAAAGAGGGAAAGAACTTGGACAGAGAGACAGACATGCACACAAGGAGGATGTCATGCGAAGATGAAAGTGAAGATCAGGGTGATGGCTCTATAAGCCAAGGAACTCCCAGAGATTGTCAGCAAACCCCCAGATGCCAGGGGCGAGGCGTAGAATGGATTCAGGCTCAGAGCCTCCAAAGGAACCAAACCACTTGGCACCTTGGTCTCAAATGCCTGGCTTCCAAGAACCGTGAGACACTAAGTTTCTATCCTTTTAAAGCCCCTGGTTATAGTTCTTTGTTACCCCAGACACAGGACCCCCCATACACCATGTTACCCTCCCACAGGCAGCAGCATGGTGGGGGGGGGGTCCCATCTCCTTCACAGATTCCCCAACACCTGATAGAATCAGTCTTTCTCATCTTAGAATCTGTGCTTGGTGGCAACTGCAGCATCGGGTGTGTGTGTGTGTGTGTGTGTGTGTGTGTGTGTGTGTGTGTGTGTGTTTAAAGGTGAGCTTTTAAAGCCACGTCCTGCAGGTGCCCCAGAGCTGATGAGCCACCATAAGGCTCCGTCTGCTCCGGCTGCTGATGCCGGGCCCTCCCCAGCATCCGTGGGCTCTGGGCTCCCCCCACCTGGTTCCAATCCCACGTCTACCACCAACTAACTCTGGGACCTTGGGCCGGCACTTTTGTCTTTCTGGGCCTCAGTTTCCCCAGTTGTAAAATGGGCATGATGATAGAACAGGGTCATCACGAGGATTAAATGAGTAACTAAGCTAACATAGCTGATATCCTTAGAGCATCCGGCACCAGTAAGTACTCCATAAGCCCTGGTTCTTTGATTTCTCTCTTTCTTTTTCTATTCTTGATTTTCGTCCCCTCCTCTTACTTCCTTCTTGGCACAGTGTTCTGCCCTTCAGAGAAGAATGTTTGACTCGTAGACATCTCCCCCGCCTCTTTGAAAACTGAGCTGGGCACATCTGGGAATTTTTTTGTGGCTCACATTGAGGCTGCAGGATGTAGAGGAGGGAGACACTTGAGGAAAAGGCTCACAGCCCTGCCATCATCTGTCTTGGTGATTTAACCTGGCACTCAGACCCTGTCTCCATGCACCTCCTCTAAGGGAAGACTGTGACTGTATCAGAGAGAAGGAGGGAACCAGGGGATCATTTCTACATTTTGATTGGGCTTTTTTTTTCCCTACTTTTTTCCTGGAGTTTGGTCTGGAAAGTTCTCTTGAGTTTCATGCTGGTTCCTGGGTCCTGTGAGGCCTACATGATTAAGAAGGGGGCTTTGTCCTTCTAATGGTACCTCTGGGGTTTTCCCCACTAATTGATCCAGTTCCATTTCTCTGTCTGGGCTTCTGGAGTCCAGGACTCCACAGGCCAAGGACAATTGAGGGCAAAGCTCCCCCTTCTCCCAACTGTCAGGTCATACCTGAGTCCCATGAACGCTCACCTGCTTTCCCTCCTCGCCTCCCACAGAGCAACGATGCCTCAGGGAACACTTGGAACTGGTTGTACTTCATCCCCCTCATCATCATTGGCTCCTTTTTTATGCTGAACCTCGTGCTGGGTGTGCTGTCAGGGTAAGTCTCTGCTACTCTCCCCATCCCACACCCGCTCACCATCTTCTGACCATCAAGAGACCATCAAACCTTTGTTTTCATTCTCCAGGCAGAAAATAGGCCTTCTCTTGTCCTGGGTTAGCCAGAAAGTTATTAGCAAGTCAAGTACAGGTGCACAGGTTGTGCACTGCTGAGAGCACCCAGTGAAAGGACGCATGGGGGCTGTAATCCAGCCCATCGCTAGCTCACAACACTGTACCCCTGGCATTGAGCAACCTCCACCAGAGAAAAGGGAGCTTCTCTCCAATGCAGACCTCTCATTCAGAAGTCTTTCCCAACCCACAACCCACCACACAAGAAACTTCTATAGAGCTTTACTTTTTATAATTTACATTTTTTAAAAAACCAATAGATTGGGATCCCCCGCTCCCGTTTTTCAAATCTACTGTATATTTCAGTATACAAACACGCATTTTCTTTTTCTTTTTTTTTCAAACATGCATTTTCATAACACATAGTATCTCTTACCCCCAAGACTGAATGTGGGTTTGGAGATGGGGGGCTTGATCATAAATAGGTTTTATTTTTCTCGTCACGGGAAGTCTGGGGGCTGGAATGGTGGCTTCATTGGTGATGTAAGGGACCCCAGTTCATTGTAGCTTTCTACTCTGACGTCCTTACCAGGCAGAGGCTTTCAGTCTCGTGGGTGCCTCATGGTCTTAAGACGGCTGCCTCACACTCACAGGAGGGCCACCGCACGTTCCAAACATGAAGAAGAGGGAGGGAACAGGAAGGGGAAGGATGTGTATCAGGCTACCTACAGAAATCTTCAGCTTATGTCTCATTGGCTTCGCTTAAAAGAAGGCTGAAAATATTCTTCATCCCAGAGTGCGGGAAATCAGAATAGGGAATGCAGCCAGTGGTGGTTGGCATGGCATGATTCTGTGGTTTTACGTGCTTCCTCTAGCTGGGTGCAGTTGTTGGGTAACGTGGGAAGCTGGCAGAAATACCCCCATCCCTGTGGTGTTTTGATCTCCCAGGAGACCTCATTCCTCAAGTTCAAGTCCACTGCCTGCCCTCCAGGGATTTCTGAACCCCCAAACACACCCACACAGGCGGACACACACAGAATCCCTAAAATATCGACAACAGCCAGACCCGGCTCTTTTCCTGCTTCCGCAGGGAGTTTGCCAAAGAAAGGGAGCGGGTGGAGAACCGGCGGGCTTTTCTGAAGCTCCGAAGGCAGCAGCAGATCGAACGAGAGCTCAATGGGTACATGGAGTGGATCTCTAAAGCAGGTGAGGCCCTTTCGTCCCGGGAGCCTTGGAGCACATGGAAAGTCCTGCATGCAACTCGCAGGCGGGTGAAGGAAGGGCCCTGACGGCGGGAGAAAGAGGGCCCAGTCCGGTGGCCCTGCTTCTCAGCAGCAGGCAATCTGGAGCAGGGTAGAGAAACCTCCAGGGCGACACCAGGATAGGATGTCATGTAAAGGCTGAGGGACCTTTGGTTTGCATCTCAGCTCTGCCACCTCCCAGCCGCGAAGCTCGTTTCCTTATGCTCCAGTTTCCTGGTTGTTAAGTGGAAATATGGTGGCGTCTCTCTTGCGGGCTGTGGAATGTGCAGTAAGAGCATCCAAGCTAAGCCACTGAGAGAGAGCAGCACCCGACACACAGTGGGCACGTGTTTATCGGTGTGGCCATTCAGCAGACGCTTATGGAGCGCCCACGGTGTGTCAGGCACTGTTCTAGGCACTGAGGATGTGGCAGTGAACAAAAGGCCAAATCCTCACTCTCGGGGCTCCTAAATGTTCTGCTGAAGGAGACAGAAGATAAATAAGGGCATATACTGTTCGGTGCTCCCCAATGCTGAGAAGAAAAATAAAGCAGGGTAGGAAGTGGGAAATAGTTGGAGGAGGTGGGGTGGTCAGAAAGGGTCCCTCTGAGGAGGTGACGTTGGAGCAGACCCAAAGGAGGCCATGTGGATCTAGCAAAGGGGGTTCCGGGCAGAGGGAATAGCAAGTGCAAAGGCCCTGAGGCGGGAGCAGCGTTGAGTCGTGGCGAGGAAAGCAGTGCGGCCGGAGCAGAATACGTGCAGAGGAAAATGGGAGGAAGTGAGGAGCGAGAGGTGACAGGAGCCAAATCAGGCAGGGCCTTACAGGTCACGGTGAGGAAGCTCGGTTTTATGTCGGGGGAGGTGGAGGGAGTGTTGGCTGAAGCGAGGCTGGGAGTCCGGGGGGACAAAGCAGCACATTTCTAGACGGGTTGAGTTGCTGCAATTAGCAAGAGGAGAAGGAGAGTGGCCGGGCAGACCCTCGTCCTTCCTGATCCAAGGGAGCCCAGCCCAGGAGAGGCCTGCAGGCGCTGGAGCTTAACCGTGTGCTCTTCCTCTTCAGAAGAGGTGATCCTCGCCGAGGATGAAACCGACGGGGAGCAGAGGCATCCCTTTGATGGTAACTGCTCTGAACCTGGCTCAGGGGCGGGCCCCAGGGGAGACCACAGCAGCCAGTGCCCGGGGGGGACAGACTGTTCGGTTCCGAGGGCCCTCCAGGGGGTGGAATTTCAGAGCCCAGGTGACTCCAGGAACAAACACAAGATCAGGTCAGGACCAGGAAGATACAGACACGGTGCGGACCTGCCTCTTTGGGGGATTTCAGGAGCTTGGTGTAGGCGTTACCGTTTCTGACCTGCCCTTTCTGCCGGAGCCACGTGCTCAGCCTTCCTCATCCATAAAACAGGCACGAGAGTAACAATAGCTCCCTCGCTGGATTGTTTATGGAGATTGTATTAACCTGGCTCGGGGTCAGCCCCATCCGTGTCCGCTAATAGATCAATTGCTGAGAATCCAGCTTGCTATTCAGGATAGTGGTCTCACGGGTTAGAAACTGGGCTAGAGAGAGCAGCGACTTTGGACTAAACAACACCAAGACCGAGAAGAGAGTGAAGGAGCTGGGGCTTCATCGCAATAGATTACAAAATGGATTTTACTATTTTGGGGGGAAGGGGAGAGACGGACTCACGGGGTGTCTAAAGCGTTTTGTTGGAGGCGTGGGCCTGAACTCGCCATCCCCTAGAGAGCTCGTGGGGGAGGAGTAGAACCTAAATATCGAGGAAAGGCATCCACAGTCCCATCCTGCCTAGCAAGTGTGCTAAAGTTCAAGGGTGGGCTGCTCTCTGGGGAGTCCGTGTGTGTCCACTCCCAGGCATCCCAAAGGGGAAGGGTGGCTGAGAGCCCAAACTTAGGCCGAACAGGACTTGATTCTCGTCTTGACCCCTGCGGCAAAGTCATGTAACATCCCTGAGCCTCGGTCTCCACTTTTGTAAAATGGGCATGCTCTTACTTCCCACCGGACGGCCACGAGGATTCATGAACCCAAGAACCCAATGCAAGTCCCTGGCCCCGAGAACCCAAGGACGCCAAGATATGGCTCTCGTCTCAAAAAGGGTAACGTCTTTGTCTCTTGCCATGTTTCCATTGTTGGAGCTCTGCGGAGAGCCACCATAAAGAAGAGCAAGACAGACCTGCTCAACCCCGAGGAGGCTGAGGACCAGCTGGCCGACATCGCCTCTGTGGGTGAGTCCCTCCCGCCCCGGCCCGGTGCTCGGCCCTCACTGACCACGGGACAGACGGGAGCTGACGGCCTGGGGACCACGTGGCCTCGCTTTCCACCTGTGTGTCGGAGCAGATGACACGATGGTGGGAATAACCGCCGTGCCTGTCTCCTGATCCCGTTGTGAAAACTGAAACAAAATAATCCACATTAAGCGTTTAGAAGGGTGCCTGTCAGAGAACAAGCTCCCAGTGATACTAGGTTCCGTTAGTATTCATTGAGGGGCTGCTGTCATTAGGTGCTGGTTGTGAACAAGACGGGAGCCGAATCCCTACCCACGTGGAGTTTGCAGTCAGGAGCAGGACAGATAATTATGGAAATGATGGTAATGACACTGCAGGGGAGACACCCCGGGTCGGGCCCACTCTGGAAGAGTGGGGTGTGATCAGGGAAGCCTTCTCAGAGGAGGTGACACTGAAGCTGAGAACTGAAGGACGGGTAGGAGTTTGCCGCGGCAGTGAAAGCAGAGAGAACCGGGGGAAGGCTCTACCCCACCTGTTGCTGTTGGTTATCGCAACGGGCAGCATGTGAGGGGAAGGAGACGTTTACCCTCCCCCTGCACACCCCTCCTGATGGAGCCCGTGTTGCTTTGGACCTTCCCCGAGGAGAACATGTTATTTCTTGAAATGGGTTTTTAAACATCCCGGTAAGGAAAGTGGGAGAGCATCCGGACAGGGGAAATAACATGTAACTCTGAAGGGAGAAGTCGTTGAAACCGTATGGCTGGAGGAAGAATCGGAGGAGAGAGGGAGAGGGGAAGGAGGGAGAGAAGAGGGGGGATGAAAAGAGAGACAGAAGGAAAAACTAGAGGCAAAGAACAGGAAGCTGGCGAGAGCCTGGGCGGCTCAGTCAGTAGAGTATGCGTCTCTTGATGTCGAGATTGTGAGTTCAGCCCCACGCTGGGTGCAGAGATGACTAAATAAAATCCTCTGGGGCATCTGGATGACTCCGTTGGCTGAGTGTCCAGCTCTTGATTTCAAGCCAGGTCATGATCTCGGGGTCCTGAGAGGGAGCCCCACCGCTGGCTCTGTGCTGAGCATGGAGCCTACTTTAGATTCTCTCTCTTTATCTCTCCCTCTCCCTCTGCCCCTCCCCCCCTAAAAAAAAAACAGGAGGACGGAAGGGGAGAAGGGACTTTAACATACACACATATTTCTAGTTCACAGGCATTGACTATTCTATACTCTGCTGTTTTCACTCCACCCTAGTCTTTGACCTGAACGCTAAGCTTCAACAAATTTCCCACTACGGTCCCACACTCCATAAGGAGTGTACTTGGCCATGGCTCTCTCATATGGTGTCGGAGTTGTTTCCAATTTTTGCCCCAACGAGAAGCACCACGGCGAACACTGATGTCCAATTACTCCCCCCACCCTTTGGGCGTGTTTCCTTGGGGATAATTACAGGATCAAAGATATTAACAGCTTCTCAACTCATTATTCACG